>JAGWEN010001186.1:0-32500 GCA_018703685.1 Orius laevigatus
TGGTTTGGACCTCCTTTAGACTTGTTTGGACCACTTTTAGACTTGTTTGGACCTCCTTTAGACTTGTTTGGACCACTTTTAGACTTGTTTGGACCACTTTTAGACCGGTTTGGACCACTTTTAGACTGGTTTGGAACCCCTTTAGACTGGTTTGGACCACTTTAAGACTGGTTTGGACCTCTTTTTTGGAGGTCTGGTTTTGGTTTGGACCGGTGTGTTTAGTCTATGATTTTACAAAAGGAAATTTTTAAACAGATTTTGACAAGAAAATGCCCTTTTAAGACTGATTTTGAACCTTTTAGGACAAGAATAACAATTAAAGGGTATTTTCATTTCAAAAATGGTCCTAATCTGTCTAAAAAGTGTCATTATTATAGTGACATATTAAGTGTCACTATATGTCATTAAGGGTTTTTTTGACACAAAGGGTCAAAATCTGTGTACAAAGTATATTTCCTTGTTAAAAAAAAAAGTTCAAAATCTAGTTGAAAAATATGTTTTCTTTTAAAAAAGGGTCAAAATCTATCTGTAAAGAGTCTTTTCTCATCAATAAAGGGCCAAAATCTGGCTAAAAAGGGTCTTTTTTTAATTACCATGAAAGGGTTAAAAATTAGGCTGAAAATGGTCTTTTCATGTCAAAAAGGGTCAAAATCTGTCGAAAAAGTGTCTTTCTTCGTCAAAAAGAGGTCAATATCTGCCTAAAAAGTGTCTTTCCTTGTCGAAAAGGTCAAAATCTGCCTGAAAAGGGCCTTTTCTTATCAAAAAAGGGTCAAAATCTGTCTAAAGAGTGTCTATCTTCGTAAAAAAAGGGTCAAAATCTGTCTAAAGAGTGTCTATCTTCGTAAAAAAAGGGTCAAAATCTGTCTAAAAGCTTTGAGTTTATAAAAACTGTGGTTACCTACTATGGCTACCATTTTAACCACCTGAGGAAACTCGTACTGGTTTTCAGAAAAAGGCGCCAAAATCTTATCAGGGCGCCCCTCCGTAATTCTAAACGTCTCTTATCTTTTACATGAAATATCAAAACGACTTTATTATCAATAAAATGATAAAAAGAAAAACATTTATTACAAATAAAAAACGTATTTTATTGAATTTTAGCTCTGTCTGTAATCAGAATCAGCTGTAGCTTTGTAGCCCCATTGTGGTTTTTGTGATAAACGAGGCTTATTTTTAATTTTAAAAATAACTTTCTTTTTTTTTCTCCTTTTTCTCCCCTAAATGAATTCGTTCACATTTGCAGTGCCTTGATTTCGATGTTGCAATCGAGCGTCAAAAAGTGACATTTTGGGAACTCCAACTAAAGGGTTCGCTCTCGGTTTTTATTTTTAATTTTTATTTATTTCGAACGAAAACGAAATGGCTACCGAATTCGGTACGGGAAAGTCGATTCTGATCCTCGCTATAGTGGCCGGCTGCTTCGCCATTCTTTGGCCCAACATTTTCTATCCGATGATAGTTGGCAATCAGGTCCCTAAGCAGGAGATATCTGGGAATGGTGAGTTTTCAGCAATTTCACAGAATCTTTAGGTCTAATTATAGAAATCTGCAATCTTTTCTGCATTGCTTGACGTCCCATGACCGCAAGGCATCCAAATTATGAAGACTCCTGAGTGACGATACCCAATGGCCCCTTGTTAAATAAAAAAAAAGAAAATTCTTAAATGTAATTTGGGCCACTTTTAGACTGGTTTGGTATACTTTCAGACTGGTTTGGGACACATTTAGACGGGTTTGGACCACTTTTAGACAGGTTTGGACCACTTTTAGACTGGTTCGGGCCACTTTCAGACTGGTTTGGGACACATTTAGACGGGTTTGGACCACTTTCAGACTGGTTTGGACCGGTTTGAATCCCCTTTAGAATGGTTTGGACCAATTTTAAACTGGATTAGACCGGTTTAGACCCCTTTAGACTGATTTGGACGACTTTTAGACAGGTTTGGACCTGTTTGGACCAATTTTAGACGGGTTTGGACAGGTTTGGACCCCCTTTTTACGGGTTTGGACCACTTTTAGACCGGTTTGGACCACTTTTAGACTAGTTTGGATTCAATTTTAGACGGGTTGGACCCCCTTTAGACTGGTTTGGACTACTTTTAGACAGGTTTGGACCACTTTTAGACAGGTTTGGACCACTTTTAGACTGGTTCGGGCAACTTTCAGACTGGTTTGGGACACATTTAGACGGGTTTGGACCACTTTAAGACTGGTTTGGACCGGTTTGAATCCCCTTTTAGAATGGTTTGGACCAATTTTAAACTGGATTAGACCGGTTTAGACCCCTTTAGACTGATTCGGACGACTTTTAGACAGTTTGGACCTGTTTGGACCAATTTTAGACGGGTTTGGACAGGTTTGGACCCCCTTTTACGGGTTTGGACCACTTTTAGACGGTTTGGACCACTTTTAGACTAGTTTGGATTCATTTTAGACAGGTTTGGACCACTTTTAGACTGGTTCGGGCCACTTTCAGACTGGTTTGGGACACATTTAGACGGGTTTGGACCACTTTCAGACTGGTTTGGACCGGTTTGAATCCCCTTTAGAATGGTTTGGACCAATTTTAAACTGGATTAGACCGGTTTAGACCCCTTTAGACTGATTTGGACGACTTTTAGACAGGTTTGGACCTGTTTGGACCAATTTTAGACGGGTTTGGACAGGTTTGGACCCCCTTTTTACGGGTTTGGACCACTTTTAGACCGGTTTGGACCACTTTTAGACTAGTTTGGATTCAATTTTAGACGGGTTGGACCCCTTTAGACTGGTTTGGACTAATTTTAGGCTTGTTTGGACCTCTTTTAGTCTGATTTGGACCACTTTATACTGGTTCGGACTAATTTAAGACCTGATTGGACACACTTTTAGACTGATTTGGACCCCTTTAGACTGGTTTGGACCGGTTTGAATCCCCTTTTAGAATGGTTGGACCAATTTTAAACTGGATTAGACCGGTTTAGACCCCTTTAGACTGATTCGGACGACTTTTAGACAGGTTTGGACCTGTTTGGACCATTTTAGACGGGTTTGGACAGGTTTGGACCCCTTTTACGGGTTTGGACCACTTTAGACCGGTTGGACCACTTTTAGACTAGTTGGATTCAATTTTAGACAGGTTTGGACCACTTTTAGACTGGTTCGGGCCACTTTCAGACTGGTTTGGGACACATTTAGACGGGTTTGGACCACTTTCAGACTGGTTTGGACCGGTTTGAATCCCCTTTAGAATGGTTTGGACCAATTTTAAACTGGATTAGACCGGTTTAGACCCCTTTAGACTGATTCGGACGACTTTTAGACAGGTTTTGGACCTGTTTGGACCAATTTTAGACGGGTTTGGACAGGTTGGACCCCCTTTTACGGGTTTGGACCACTTTTAGACCGGTTTGGACCACTTTTAGACTAGTTTGGATTCAATTTTAGACAGGTTTGGACCACTTTTAGACTGGTTCGGGCCACTTTCAGACTGGTTTGGGACACATTTAGACGGGTTTGGACCACTTTCAGACTGGTTTGGACCGGTTTGAATCCCTTTAGAATGGTTTGGACCAATTTTAAACTGGATTAGACCGGTTTAGACCCCTTTAGACTGATTCGGACGACTTTAGACAGGTTTGGACCTGTTTTGGACCAATTTTAGACGGGTTTGGACAGGTTTGGACCCCCTTTTACGGGTTTGGACCACTTTTAGACCGGTTTGGACCACTTTTAGACTAGTTTGGATTCAATTTTAGACAGGTTTGGACCACTTTTAGACTGGTTCGGGCCACTTTCAGACTGGTTTGGGACACATTTAGACGGGTTTGGACCACTTTCAGACTGGTTTGGACCGGTTGAATCCCCTTTAGAATGGTTTGGACCAATTTTAAACTGGATTAGACCGGTTTAGACCCCTTTAGACTGATTTGGACGACTTTTAGACAGGTTTGGACCTGTTTGGACCAATTTTAGACGGGTTTGGACAGGTTTGGACCCCCTTTTACGGGTTTGGACCACCTTTTAGACGGTTTGGACCACTTTTAGACTAGTTTGGATTCAATTTTAGACGGGTTGGACCCCCTTTAGACTGGTTTGGACCACTTTTAGACGGGTTTGGACCACTTTTAGACTGGTTTGGACCACTTTTAGACTGGTTGGGACCGGTTGAATCACCTTTAGACTGGTTTGGGCCACATTTAGACGGGTTTGGACCACTTTAAGACTGGTTTTGGACCGGTTTGAATCCCCTTTAGAATGGTTTGGACCAATTTTAAACTGGATTAGACCGGTTTAGACCCCTTTAGACTGATTCGGACGACTTTTAGACAGGTTTGGACCTGTTTGGACCAATTTTAGACGGGTTTGGACAGGTTTGGACCCCTTTTACGGGTTTGGACCACTTTTAGACCGGTTTGGACCACTTTTAGACTAGTTTGGATTCAATTTTAGACAGGTTTGGACCACTTTTAGACTGGTTCGGGCCACTTTCAGACTGGTTTGGGACACATTTAGACGGGTTTGGACCACTTTCAGACTGGTTTTGGACCGGTTTGAATCCCTTTAGAATGGTTTGGACCAATTTTAAACTGGATTAGACCGGTTTAGACCCCTTTAGACTGATTTGGACGACTTTTAGACAGGTTTGGACCTGTTTGGACCAATTTAGACGGTTTGGACAGGTTTGGACCCCTTTTACGGGTTTGGACCACTTTTAGACCGGTTTGGACCACTTTTAGACTAGTTTGGATTCAATTTAGACGGGTTGGACCCCTTTAGACTGGTTTGGACTACTTTTAGACAGGTTTGGACCACTTTTAGACAGGTTTGGACCACTTTTAGACTGGTTCGGGCAACTTTCAGACTGGTTTGGGACACATTTAGACGGGTTTGGACCACTTTAAGACTGGTTTGGACGGTTTGAATCCCCTTTAGATGGTTTGGACCAATTTTAAACTGGATTAGACGGTTTAGACCCCTTTAGACTGATTCGGACGACTTTTAGACTGGTTTGGACCTGTTTGGACCACTTTTAGACTGGTTTGGACCTGTTTGGACCCCCTTTTACGGGTTTGGACCACTTTTAGACCGGTTTGGACCACTTTTTAGACTAGTTTGGATTCAATTTTAGACAGGTTTGGACCACTTTTAGACTGGTTCGGGCCACTTTCAGACTGGTTTGGGACACATTTAGACGGGTTTGGGCCACTTTTAGACTGGTTTGGACCGGTTTGAATCCCCTTTAGACTGGTTTGGACCATTTAAACTGGATTAGACCGGTTTAGACCCTTTAGACTGATTCGGACGACTTTTAGACAGGTTTGGACCTGTTTGGACCAATTTTAGACGGGTTTGGACAGGTTTGGACCCCCTTTTACGGGTTTGGACCACTTTTAGACCGGTTTGGACCACTTTTAGACTAGTTGGATTCAATTTTAGACAGGTTTGGACCACTTTTAGACTGGTTCGGGCCACTTTCAGACTGGTTTGGGACACATTTAGACGGGTTTGGACCACTTTCAGACTGGTTTGGACCGGTTTGAATCCCTTTAGAATGGTTTGGACCATTTTAAACTGGATTAGACCGGTTTAGACCCCTTTAGACTGATTCGGACGACTTTTAGACAGGTTTGGACCTGTTTGGACCAATTTAGACGGGTTTGGACAGGTTTGGACCCCTTTTACGGGTTTGGACCACTTTACAACCGGTTTGGACCACTTTTAGACTAGTTTGGATTCAATTTAGACAGGTTTGGACCACTTTTAGACTGGTTCGGGCCACTTCAGACTGGTTTGGGACACATTTAGACGGGTTTGGACCACTTTCAGACTGGTTTGGACCGGTTTGAATCCCCTTTAGAATGGTTTGGACCAATTTTAAACTGGATTAGACCGGTTTAGACCCCTTTAGACTGATTCGGACGACTTTTAGACAGGTTTGGACCTGTTTGGACCAATTTTAGACGGGTTTGGACAGGTTTGGACCCCCTTTTACGGGTTTGGACCACTTTTAGACCGGTTTGGACCACTTTTAGACTAGTTTGGATTCAATTTTAGACAGGTTTGGACCACTTTTAGACTGGTTCGGGCCACTTTCAGACTGGTTTGGGACACATTTAGACGGGTTTGGACCACTTTCAGACTGGTTTGGACGGTTTGAATCCCCTTTAGAATGGTTTGGACCAATTTTAAACTGGATTAGACCGGTTTAGACCCCTTTAGACTGATTTGGACGACTTTAGACAGGTTTGGACCTGTTTGGACCAATTTTAGACGGGTTTGGACAGGTTTGGACCCCTTTTACGGGTTTGGACCACTTTTAAACCGGTTTGGACCACTTTAGACTAGTTTGGATTCAATTTTAGACAGGTTTGGACCACTTTTAGACTGGTTCGGGCCACTTTCAGACTGGTTTGGGACACATTTAGACGGGTTTGGACCACTTTCAGACTGGTTTTGGACCGGTTTGAATCCCCTTTAGAATGGTTTGGACCATTTTAAACTGGATTAGACCGGTTTAGACCCCTTTAGACTGATTTGGACGACTTTTAGACAGGTTTGGACCTGTTTGGACCAATTTTAGACGGGTTTGGACAGGTTTGGACCCCCTTTTACGGGTTTGGACCACTTTTAGACCGGTTTGGACCACTTTTAGACTAGTTTGGATTCAATTTTAGACGGGTTGGACCCCCTTTAGACTGGTTTGGACTACTTTTAGACAGTTTTGGGCCTCTGTTAGGCGGGTTTGGATCCCCTTTAGACTGATTTGGACCACTTTTAGACAAGTTTGGACCCCTTATAGACTGGTTTTGACCAATTTTAGACGGGTTTGGATCCCCTTTATACAGGTTTGGACCACTTTTATACTATTTTGGATCGATTTTAGACGGGTTTGGACCCCCTTTAGACTGGTTTGGACTACTTTTAGACAGGTTTGGACCACTTTTAGACAGGTTTGGACCACTTTTAGACTTATTTGGACCACTTTTAGACTGGTTTGGACCAATTTTAGACGGGTTTGGGCCCCTTTAGACTGGTTTGGACTACTTTTAGACAGTTTTGGGCCTCTTTTAGACGGGTTTGGACCGGTTTGGATCACCTTTAGACTGGTTTGGACCACTTTTAGACTTAATTGGACCACTTTTAGACTAGTTTGGACCTGTTTGGACCAATTTTAAACTGGATTGGACCGGTTTAGACCCCTTTAGACTGGTTTGGACCACTTTTAGACTGGTTTGGACCACTTTTACACGGTTTTGGACCACTTTTAGACTGGTTTGGACAGGTTTGGGCCACTTTTAGACCGGTTTGGACCACTTTTAGACCGGTTTGGACCACTTTTAGACTGGTTTGGACCAATTTTAGACAGGTTTGGACCACTTTTAGACTGGGTTCGGGCCACTTTCAGACTGGTTTGGGACACATTTAGACGGGTTTGGACCACTTTCAGACTGGTTTGGACCGTTTGATCCCTTTAGAATGTTTGGACCATTTTAAACTGGATTGACCGTTTAGACCCCTTTAGACTGATTCGGACGACTTTAGACAGTGTTTGGACCTGTTTGGACCAATTTTAGACGGGTTTTGGACGGTTTGGACCCCTTTTACGGGTTTGGACCACTTTTAGACCGGTTTGGACCACTTTTAGACTGTTTTGGATTCATTTTAGACAGGTTTGGACCAATTTTAGACTGGTTTCGGGCCACTTTCAGACTGGTTTGGACACATTTAGACGGGTTTGGACCACTTTCAGACTGGTTTGGACCGGTTTGAATCCCCTTTAGAAGGTTTGGACCATTTTAAACTGGTTAGACCGTTTTAGACCCCTTTAGACTGATTCGGACGACTTTTAGACAGTTTGGACTGTTTGGACAATTTTAGACGGGTTTGGACAGGTTTGGACCCCTTTTACGGTTTTGGACCAATTTTAGACAGGTTTGGACCACTTTTAGACTGGTTTGGATCAATTTTAGACGGGTTTAGACCCCCTTAATACTGGTTTGGACCACTTTTAGACCGGTTTGGACCACTTTTAGACCCGTTTGGACCAATTTCAGACGGGTTTGGACCCCCTATATACTGGTTTGGACTACTTTTAGACAGGTTTGGACCACTTTTATACTGGTTTTGACCCCCTTTAGACTGGTTTGGACCACTTTTAGACTGGGTTGGACCACTTTTATACTGGTTTTGACCCCCCTTTAGACCGGTTCGGACCCCTTTTTAATGGTTTGGACCACTTTTAGACCGGTTTGGACAACTTTTAGACTAGTTTGGACCAAATTTAGACGGCTTTGGACCCCCGTTAGACTGGTTTGGACTACTTTTAGACTGGTTTGTTCCACTATTAGACGGGTTTGGACAGTTTTGGGCCTCTTTTAGACGGGTTTGGACCACTCTTAGACTGGTTTAAGCCACTTTCAGACTGGTTTGGGCCACTTTTAGACGGGTTTGGACAGTTTTGGGCCTCTTTTAGACGGGTTTGGACCGGTTTGGATCACCTTTAGACTGGTTTGGACCACTTTTAGACTAGTTTGGACCAATTTTAAACTGGATTGGACCACTTTTAGAGTAGTTTGGACCTGTTTGGACCAATTTTAGACGGGTTTGGACCCCTTTTAGATCGTTTTGGACCAATGGTAGAGGGGTTTGGCCCCTTTAGACTGGTTTGGACCCCCTTTAGACAGGTTTGGACTACTTTTAGTCTGGTTTTTACCTCCTTTAGACTAGTTTGGACCACTTTTATACTAGTTTGGACCAATTTTAGACAGGTTTGGACCACTTTTAGACTGGTTTCTATCAATTTTAGGCGGGTTTGGACCCCCTATAGACTGGTTTGGACTACTTTTAGACAGGTTTGGACCACTTTCATACTGGTTTTGACCACTTTTAGACTGGGTTGGGCCACAGATAGACCGGTCGGACCAATTTTAGACAGGTTTGGACCACTTTTTAATGGTTTGGACCACTTTTAGACCGGTTTGGACATCTTTTAGACTATTTGGACCACATTTAGACGTTTGGCTGTTTGGACCCCCGTTAGACTGGTATTGGACCGTTTAGACCCTTTAGACTATTTGGGCACTTTTAGACTGGTTTGGACTACTTTTAGACTGGTTTGGACCTCTTTTAGACTGGTTTGTTCGACTATTAGACGGGCTTGGACAGTTTTGGGCCTCTTTTAGACGGGTTTGAACCACTTCCATACTGGTTTTGACCACTTTTAGACTGGGTTGGGCCACAGATAGACCGGTCGGACCAATTTTAGACAGGTTTGGACCACTTTTTAATGGTTTGGACCACTTTTAGACCGGTTTTGACATCTTTTAGACTAGTTTGGACCAAATTTAGACGGCTTTGGACCCCCGTTAGACTGGTTTGGACTACTTTTAGACTAGTTTGTGCCTCTTTTAGACTGGTTTGGACTACTTTTAGACTGGTTTGGACCTCTTTTAGACTTGTTTGTTCGACTATTAGACGGGTTTGGACAGTTTTGGGCCTCTTTTAGACGGGTGTGTATCCCCTTTAGACTTGTTTTCTACCACTTTTTGACGGGAAAATTCTAAAATTGTCGACTATTCTCTCAAGGTTTAATTTTCAGGATGTTGCGATGTTATTTTTGACACTGATGTTAACGCGATTAAACTCATGACGGAACTTTGCGAGCGGATACTGAGCCGTGATGCTGATTTTGACCGGAAGTTCATTTACGCTTTCCGTCAGGGGAAGCTGACGAAAGAAATCGTACGGACGTGCCAGAAAGTGGTCGTCGATAAATGCGACGTCGATATTACGGAATTTCTCAACGAAAAGGTCCGACTAGGAAGGACCTATAAGCAAATGTTGGACGAAATAAGGTCGCTTAACAGCTCTTTGTGTTTAAAGCAAACTTTCGGAATATCTTTTAAACAAATCGGCCTTCCTCGCACTGTACGCATTTGGGGTATCAATCAGCCAAGTAAGGAGTGACCTGGGCTTTCAAAATTAACGTTTTCGGTTTCGATTGTGACTAACCTTTTGTCTTTTTAACTCAAAAAAACAAAAACAAAAAAAAATAAATTTTACAATTTTTTACAGAGCACTTAAGACAAGAGCGCCCTCCACACCTTCATCCAGAGTTTCTTCATCCTGCTCTTCGAGAAAAAGGAAGAGCCATCCCTCAATCTCATGTCGTACCTAAAATTAAAGTCCAAGAAGGACGAGTGAGTATTAACTTCAATATTTTTGTTTTAAATTTACTCCCACCCCTACCCGTTAATTGTTAATTGCTTCTCAATAGTTGATTTTAAAAGGAAATTGAATTCTCTACAACTTTTATTTAGTACACTTTTTTGATTAGATGATGCCTTCCCTCCTTTTTTATGACTTTTCTAAAATCTGACTTTTTTCTTGGGTCTCCTCGTAGCTCAGAAACGTTTGGTCCTACAAAAAATCTAAGTTAATCAGATTTTAAAAGGAAATTGAATTCTCTACAACTTTTATTTAGTACACTTTTTTGATTAGATGATGCCTTCCCTCCTTTTTTATGACTTTTCTAAAATCTGACTTTTTTCTTGGGTCGCCTCGTAGCTCAGAAACGTTTGGTCCTACAAAAAATCTAAGTTAATCAAATTTGAAGCTTGAATTTCTGCTTTGTATTTAAAACTTTGTTTTGATAATGTGCATCCTTTTTGTATGAATTTTTCTGAAAAAACTGCTTTTTTACCGCCCACTCCTGCCTATTGATCGTTACATTTCTATTTTGAGAGTTGTTTTTGAAAGGTAATTGAATTCTCTACAACTTTTATTAAGTACACTTTTTTGATTAGATGACGTCTTCCCTCCTTTTTAGACGTTCAAAAGAGGAAACCCCGTTTTTTCTTGCCACCTCTTAGCTCAGAAACGATTGGTCCTACAAAAAATCTGTAGTTAGATCAAATTGTAGAAAATTTAAACTAATGTTTAATTTGTGACTTAATGATCTTTTGGCTACGACTACGGTTTTTCTTGGGATACCCTCTAGCTCAGAAAAAGTCCAAAAAATATAAGTAACAAAGAATTGGTTTTAGCTGGTCCTATTCCTGAATTAGGCCACAACTCACAAAAATAAAAAAAAAGGAGAAATTTACCCCCACCCCTGCCTATTGATCGTTAATTTCTTTTTGAGAGTTGTTTTTGTAAGGTAATTAAATTCTCTACAACTTTTATTAAGTACAATTTTTTGATTAGATGACGTCTTCCCTCCTTTAGAGGTCAAAATAGGAAACCCCGCTTTTTTTGCCACTTCGTAGCTCAGAAACGATTGGTCCTACAAAAAATCGTATTAGATCAAAATTGTAGAAAATTTAATAATCTTTAATTTTGTACTTAATATCTTTTGGCCTACGACCTACGGTTTTCGAGATATTAGCGAAAAAGAAAATTGGTTTTAGCCTGGTCCTATTCCTGGAATTAGGCCACAACACCCACAAAAAAAAGGAAGAAATGTACCCCTACCCCTGCCTATTGATCGTTAATTTCTTTTTGAGAGTTGTTTTTGTAAGGAAATTAAATTCTCTACAACTTTTATTAAGTACAATTTTCTGATTAGACGACGTCTTCCCTCCTTTAGAGGTCAAAATAGGAAACCCCACTTTTTTTGCCACCTCGTAGCTTACAAACGATTGGTCCTACAAAAAATCGTATTAAATCAAAATTTTAGAAAATTTAATAATCTTTAATTTTGTACTTAATATCTTTTGGCCTACGACCTATGGTTTTCGAGATATTAGCAAAAAATTGGTTTCAGCCTGGTCCTATTCCTGGAATTAGGCCTCCAATGGGTGGTGCCGGCCATGTCGTTCCTCCTCCCAAAGGAAGCGGTACGATGGGAATCGTCATGCCGATGTACACCATCGGGATCGTCGTTTTCTTCATGTACACTATGATGAGGGTATTCCGCTATTATTTCTTTACAAGTATACTTATTAATTTTTTTAGATAATATTCAAGAAATCAGACAGCACTGCCAGTTATGATGGTTTCACCCCAGATCCTGACTTCCAAAGAGCAGTTTTCGGCGACCGATCCAGCAAAGGTTTCACCAACGGTAAAGAACCAGCAGAAGAAACGACAAAACTAGGTAACCTATTTTTCTATCAAAACTCCTTAAAATTCATTAATGATGTTTTTTGACACTAAGGGTGGCGCGAACGCGATACAAGTAAGTTTTCTGAAAACCATTATATTATGTCCGAATGAAATTCTGGCTTCTTTGTCTCCTGTGTCGGGTTTCTAATACTCTTGGGTGTTTCCCATCGTTTTAGCTTCCTTGTTAGTCTAAAAAGTGGAAGTCGCTTCTGTTTTTTCTCCCCGTTTGCCCATTTTTCATCGTAGAAACTAATCGTACATTTAACTCTGGGGGCTGTGTCACTTCTCATATGAAGTACAGAAACTCATTCTTAGGGAACTTTTTGTTTTAAATTTTCTTCATTTTGGGGGCTGACAATTACAGGGGACTTGGAACTGGATTTGTTGAAGAAGAGGCTTCAAGAGACTGAGAAAGCAATGGAGCGGATTGTTGCTAAAATGATGTCTCTGCCACATAATCACTCCGAGGTACCCCTTGGTTTATCCCTTTTCCCTTTATTGAACCATTTTCATGTCAAAAGTAGTTTGACATTGCTTTTTTTATATGTTTAACGATTTAAAGTCACACAGATGTGATCTCACATGACGAATATGCACACCCCATAGCTTTGTTGTTCTGCATGTACTAATTTTTAGCTCTTTTTCAAGCACGATCATTCAGCATTTTTTTAAGTGAGATATTTTAGGGTTTCTGGAAATTTTTGCTCGCCTATGCCGTGATATGGGGAATTTCATCAAAGTAGCAATTTGTAGGCTTTTTTAGATGCAATATTGATGTTATCAGTTTTGTGTCGTAGAAGTATGAGACATAGATTATTATTAGGAATTTATACGTTGGCCTCTTCCCAATCTTGTTGTTTTTTTCAAATTTTATATTTTAAAATGAGACTTTTTTAAATTCCTCTATTGAGTAGTGACATGCCCCCATCCATGTATTCTTGTGATAAAATCCTCAAGGCAATGGAGATGGAAACTTTCGCTACCACGACGATATTAGATGTCTGCCATGATGTTTTGATTTAATTTTGGATTCTAATGGGATTTAGTAAAATAAATAAATGGGAGGGTCGAATATTGAGTAAAACCGTTCAAGATGCACTTTTCTTTCTCATTTTGTTGAAAAGTTATGTTAAGTTGGTAAAAGTTTGGACTAGCATTCCAATAACGATCAATAGTATCCCAAAAACAATCACCAATATCCCATTAACTATCACTAGTATCCCAATATCTCAAGAACAATCACCTGTATGCCAAAATTCCTATAACAATAACCAATATCCCGATAGCTATCACTAGTATCCCAATTACAATCACCATTACCCCAATATCTATCACCACAATCCCATTAACAATAACCAATATCCCAATAAAAATCACCAATATCCCAATAAAATAATCACCGGTATCCCAATAACAATCACCAATATCCCAATAACAATCACCAATATCCTCATGACAATCACCAATTTCCTAATGACAATCACAAATATCCCAATAGCTATCACCAATATCCCTTTAACAATCACCAGTATTCCAATAAAAATCACCAGTACCCCAAAATCCCAATAAAAATCACCAATATCCCAACAAAAATCACCAATATCCCAAAAAAATCACCAATATCCCAATAAAAATCACCAATATCCCATATAGCAATCACCAATATCCCATATAGCAATCACCAATATCCCAATTAAAATCACCAATATCCCAATAAAAATCACCAATATCCCAATTAAAATCACCAATATCTCAATAAAAATCACCGGTAACCCGAAATCCCAATAACAATCACCAATATCCCAATAACTATCACCAAAAACCCATTAACAATCACACAATATCCCAATAACAACCACCAATATCCCATTAAAATCATAAATATCCCTTAAAAATCACTACTATCCCAATAAAAATCACCGGTATCCTAAGAACAATCACCGGTATCCCAA
Source organism: Orius laevigatus (assembly GCA_018703685.1). Lineage (NCBI taxonomy): Eukaryota > Metazoa > Arthropoda > Insecta > Hemiptera > Anthocoridae > Orius > Orius laevigatus. Next base: position 14,040 of record JAGWEN010001186.1, read on the forward strand.
AATCCCAATAACTATCACCAATATCCCATTAACAATCACTAACATCCCAATAACAATCACACAATCTCCCAATAACAATCACCAATATCCCATTAAAATAACCAATATCCCATTAAAATCACCAATATCCCAATAAAAATCACCGGTATCCTAATAAAAATCACCGGTATCCCAAAACCCAATAACAATCACCAATATCCCAATAACAATCACCAATATCCCAAGAACAATCACACAATATCCCAATAACAATCACCAATATCCCATTAAAATCACCAATATCCCATTAAAATCACCAATATCCCATTAAAATCACCAATATCCCATTAAAATCACCAATATCCCATTAAAATCACCAATATCCCATTAAAATCACCAATATCCCATTAAAAATCACCAACATCCCAATAAAAATCACCGGTATCCCACAATCCCAATAACTATCAGCAATATCTCAATAAAAATCACCAATATCTCATTAAAAATCACCAATATCCCAATTAAAATCACCAATATCTCAATAAAAATCACCAATATCCCATTAAAAATCACCAATATCCCAATTAAAATCACCAATATCTCAATCAAAATCACCGGTACCCCAAAATCCCAATAACAATCACCAATATCCCAATAACTATCACCAATATCCCATTAACAATCACTAACATCTCAATAACAATCACTAACATCCCAATAACACTCACACAATCTCCCAATAACAATCACCAATATCCCCTTAAAATCACCAATATCCCATTAAAATCACCAATATCCCAATAAAATCACCGGTATCCTATTAAAAATCACCGGTATCCCAAAACCCAATAACGATCACCAATATCCCATTAAAATCACCAATATCACAATAAAAATTACCAGTATCACAATAACAATCACCAGTATCCCAATAGCTATCACCACTATCCCATTGACAATCACCAATTTCCTAATGTCAATCACAAATATCCCAATAGGTTATCACCACTATCCCATTAGCAATCACCAGTATCCCAATAACAATCACCATTATCCCAATACTTATTTATCACCAATATCTCAATAAAATCACCAAGATCCCAATAATCATTACCAATATCCCAATAACAATCACCAGTATCCCAATAACAATCACCAGTATCCCATCACCATTATCCCATTAACAATCACCAGTATCCCACTAACAACCAGAATCTCAAGATCAGACCAGTACCTCTGTCTTTTCCCGGAGTTGGGACCGGGCTTCGGCGTTCAATATCCAAACTACTGAAAAGTTGCCAAAAGTCGATGTTTTTATGTAAGCAAACAATGATTCACTATGAAAAAAGTGGTTTTACTCGATTTTCGACACTTTTCTTTTACAGTTCTATAAAATCATAATTTTCTTCGAATAATTTGCTTTATATAATACACTACACAAATACATAATCTGCTTATTTTGCTTATTTAACAACAAAAGATGCTTTTAAATTCATAATAGGGACAACCAGGAGTACTAGAAATTCACTACAATTGTTTATTTAAGAGGGATTCCTTAAATCGGAATGTGCTGTTGGGAATGAAGGATCTATAATAGGTGTAAAATTCCTTGAGGTGTAAAATCGGTGTTTAAGTGTGATGGAGTCCCTCAATTGTCTTCTTTTTGACGACTCCTATAAGTGATTTGTTTTGCTTAGTCGTTACTGCAATCTCAGGCCTTGTTGAGGAAGTCAACCGCCAAATTCGCATGGATGAGGCCAAGCTGCCTCAAGAAAAGGTACAACCTCTACATCCTCCCCTTTTACCATCTTAAAACCATCAATTTAAGGAATAGTTAACCAATTTTTAACCGGTCCATATGATTTTTTTTCCCCCTCATGTTTTGATTTTTGAAAAATTGTACCTAATATGTTAGTGGGTACATTTTTGCGAGTGATTTTTTTTTCCCTGTCAAAAATTAGGTCAAAATTTGAGCTGAAATAGTCTAAAAAGTTCAAATTTGAGCTCCCTAGGGAACTTCCAAAAAGTCGTTTTTTCTATTACTACTCAAATTTTGCCCTTTGTAATCCTGGGGCGGTTTTAATCTACTCAATGCATGTTTTTATAGATAAAACTTTTTTCCTTTTTGCTTTTTTTTTAAATATTTGCATTCAACATGCTAAGGGATTTTGAGTAGTTATTATAAAAATTCAACTGGCTTCGTGGCCGAGAGGATTTAGGCATGCAACCCATGGCTACAAGGTCACGGAGTCAGGTAGGGCGTGATATAACCATTTTTATTTATTATTTAATTTATTTCGGAATATTGTTGCAAAATATTAAGGATATTTTATGGCCTCCAAGCGCCGGCCTCAAGAGCTTCTTTCTTTTGGAAATCTGCTACAGTGAGAAGTGCATCACGAATTTTTTCATTTACAGAGTTTTTAGTTTTTTATCTCCTAATCCATTAATGAAATTTTCTTTTTGTGCATGTCACTTGTTATGTAACTTTTGTGGTTTTAAAATTTGTTTTAGCGGATTTCTCAAAATTTTTGTGAAGTTAAATTTTTTTTATAATTTGCAGAAAGGCGAGTCTGAAAATGAGAAAGAAGCGGAAAGCGAGAAGAAGGAGATTGATGAAATTGAATCTGCACTTGAGGAGATGATCGAGGATGAAATCGACGATGGGAAAGGTGCGGTGAAAGTAGTCGGTATGGAGATGACCGAAAGTTGTGAGAAAGGAGCCAAGTGGAGTAGACCGCCGACTCCACTCAGTAGGCCGACAACCCCTCAAAATATCTACATTTCAGGTGCGGTACCTTCGCAGTCACAGTTGCTTGTGAGCGACTCGCACACTGAAACTTTACCGGCTGAAGACCACTCGGTCGTCCTCACGGGAAAAGTTACTTTATCCCTCATCGGACTCGAAAACGTAAAAAAAATTTTTCTTTCTTTCTTTTTAATAATCATCATTTCAGGAAAAAGGATCTTATGCTGTATCCGCATCAGATGAGCTTCAAAAGCTTGATAATACAGAAGGTAAACTTAATAAATTGTTTTCATCCCAGTATGAAAAAAGCCAAAAAAGTATTACTTAAAGATTTAATTTTTTTATATAGAAATAGCTGAGGGTGAAAATGGCATTGAAGGTACAAATGTAGACAATGAATCCGAATGTAAGTTGATGATTATGATGTTATCAAGTGGGCTCATGTGTCATGTTTTTCGTTTTGCTCTACTAATATTTTGATATTTGCATTTTAATATTTCATAAAAACAAAGAAAGGTCATCTTACTAGCGACATACACAAAAAAAATTAACCCTACCCCTGCAAATTGATCGTTAATTTCTTTTTGAGAGATGTTTTTGTAAGGTAATTAAATTCTCTACAACTTTTATTAAGTACAATTTTTTGATTAGACGACGTCTTCCTTCCTTTAGAGGTCAAAATAGGAAACCCCGCTTTTTTTGCCACCTCGTAGCTCACAAACGATTGGTCCTACAAAAAATCGTATTAGATCAAAATTGTAGAAAATTTAATAATCTTTAATTTTGTACTTAATATCTTTCGGCCTAGGACCTACGGTTTTCGAGCTATTAGCGAAAAAAAAAAAAAACTGTTATACCCTGGTCCTATTCCTGGAATTAGGCCACAACACCCACACACAAAAAAAGGAAGAAATTTACCCCTACCCCTGCCTATTGATCGTTAATTTCTTTTTGAGAGATGTTTTTGTAAGGTAATTAAATTCTCTACAACTTTTATTGAGTACAATTTTTTGATTAGACGACGTCTTCCTTCCTTTAGAGGTCAAAATAGGAAACCCCGCTTTTTTTGCCACCTTGTAGCTCAGAAACGATTGGTCCTACAAAAAATCGTATTAAATCAAAATTGTAGAAAATTTAATAATCTGTAATTTTGTACTTAATATCTTTCGGCGTACGACCTACGGTTTTCGAGATATTAGCGAAAAATTGTTTTCAGCCTGGTCCTATTCCTGGAATTAGGCCACAACACCCACACACACACAGAAATTTACCCCTACTACCCCTCGCCTATTGATCGTTAATTTCTTTTTGAGAGAAGTTTTTGTAAGGTAATTAAATTCTCTACAACTTTTATTAAGTACGCTTTTTTGATTAGATGACGTCTTCCCTCCTTAAAGGTCAAAATAGGAAACCCCACTTTTTTTGCCACCTTGTAGCTCAGAAACGATTGGTCCTACAAAAAATCGTATTAGATCAAAATTGTAGAAAATTTAATAATCTTTAATTTTGTATTAATATCTTTTGGCCTACGACCTACGGTTTTCGAGATATTAGCAAAAGAAAAAAAAAACAAACATTTTCTTGCCTCATGCTGTTACATTCGAATCACCCACAATATTAAACGTTTTGGACTTTCAGTTTCAACTCTATGTGTTTCAGCGAACAAACTCACTGAAATTGAGTGTGAAAAAACTAATACCTCAGCTGAAAATGAAGAAATGAAGGAGGCAAAGGTGTGCACTGTTTTGTTTTGCATGAAACAAAAAAAAATTGACTCAAAATTTGTTTTGAATTGCTTTTTGTGTTGTTTTAAATTTTTCATAATAGAAAAAAAAAAACTAATTTTTTTTCTCCCTCAGGACAATATTGCTGATGATGGTGAAGAACTTGAAGAAGAACTAGAAGAAGAAGTTGAAGAAGAAGTCGAAGATGAAGAAGACGAAGTAGAATATGAAGAAGACGCCGAAGAAGAGGAAGAATACGACGAAGAAGTAGAAGACGAAGAATGCGTGAACGAAAACATCAAATCAGTAGTTTCAAAATAAAAAAAACCTAATTCTGTAAATAGTTAGTTAAAATTTTGCATTTCAAAATGTTATTTTTTCGTTGATCCAAGTTGAAAAAAACACAATTTGTACATATTTTTAATCATTTATCGTCAATTATGTTCTTTTTTTTGTCGTTTTAGGAATCACAGTGTAGCCTAGCACTCAATTTAGTTAAAATTGATCATTTTTGTGCCAAAAAATAATACTATTGTGATAATCATGAAAATAAAGAAATACACGGATTGACAGCTTTAATAGGATTAGTTTGTACTGGGCTTCCTGTGATTAGTTTTTGCCGATTTAACCCAAAAAAATCTCGCTCTAACCATTTTTACTCCATATCAACCAATTCTTAACCTCAAATGGACTGAAAGTTTTATTTTGACAATTATATCCTAACAGGATAAAATAAAAAATGAAAAAATTTCGTTTTTCATAAAAACCTTTAATGTTGAAAAATATGAAAAAAGCCTCCAATCATGAGTTATCCTTATCAGCAAACATTTTGATTGGATGATAACCTTTTCATTACATTTTAGGCCTATTTTTCTTTTTCACAACCTTTAGGCATGTTTTTCTTAAAAATTTATTGATGTAATAGTGAAAAATGTAACTTGTGTTTGAAATATTACTGGGATTTGTCAATCACTTTTAGTTTTGTACTGCACATTTGAATATAAAATAATCGCATATTTCGAATATTATGCAAATATATCTATTTTTAATACAGGTACTTCTTTTACTTCTATAAACGGTTCTAGGTCGATAAAAACTCGATGTTTTTGGGTTTAGCCATTGTGTTATGAAAAAACTGAAGTTTTCTTAATATTGTCGTTAAAGATTTTAATAAACAAAATTGAATTAAATTTTTTTTATTTTTTATGTTCCTTGAAATTGGAGCTCTACAGACCTCTCCACATACTTCTCCCATCACCTCCCCGAGCCTCCTGACCCACCTCCCCCCAACCACCCTTATTTGGTATGTCCGAAGGGTCTATTTGAGCCAAAATCAACACTCAGAATTCGAAAAAGGCATTTTTTTGTCGAGAAAACGCAAAATCAACATTCAAAAACCCAAATTTTATGTTTAAAAACCCATTTTCGTTCTTTTTTTTCGAAAACTCACTTTTATATTTGAAAAGCCAATTTTCTGTCAAAATCAACCCCATAACACAGTTTTTTTGTTAAAAATTCTAAATTTTGTAATTAAAAGCAATTTTTTTGTCGTTAAAAACCAAAATTGAACGCGAAAACTCGATTTTTCGTCAAAACCTCTATAACCTTATAAAATAACCTTCTTACTTTATAACCCCAAATCTCGATCCCTTCTAGATTACCCTTTTATAGGTTAGTTAACCTTTTTGAAAAATAACTTTTTCGTAAATTATGCATTATTTATAGATAAACAAGTTTTGAACTCTTCGCTTTCTTAAAATAGATTCAGTTTGAAAAGAAAAGGGAAACGAAAGGAGGATAAAAATTAAATTACAAAAAGGCAATAATTGGTTGCTAATTTATTTCACAGAGGGCCCCTATATTAGTTCAATTCGTTTGGTCAAAAAGGTGACCCCTTCAATAATTTCTTCGAGACCTTTTTTACACTTTTACTTGTCCAACTTGGTGACTAAATAGTGGGTAATGATGAAATTAGCCATTATTTAAGTCATTATTCGTCCAATTTTCAACATAAAACTAAAAATAGAGGTTTTAAGGGCCGAATTTTGGTCAAAAACCTCAAAATCAACATTTTTAAAGGAAAATTTTCATCAAAAACCTCAAAATGAAGGTTTTTAGAGCCAAATTTTGGTCAAAAATCAGCATTTATGAAGCAAAATTGTCGTCCAAAAACATCAAAATTAAGGTTTGAAGGGTAAAATTTTGATCTAAAACTTCAAAATCAACATTTTTTACAGCCCAATTTTCGTCAATAAACATGAAAATTAAGGTTTCAAGAGACAATTTTACTTTATAAACTTCAAATTTAACGTTTTAAAGCTATTTTTCGTAAAATGAAGGTTTTAAGAGCCAAATTTTGGTCAAAAACCTCAAAATGAAGGTTTTAAGAGCTAAAATTTGGTCAAAAACCTCAAAATGAAGGTTTTAAGAGCCAAAATTTGGTCAAAAACCTCAAAATGAAGGTTTTTAGAGCCAAATTTTGGTCAAAAACCTCAAAATGAAGATTTTAAGAGCCAAATTTTGGTAAAAACCTCAAAATGAAGGTTTTAAGAGCAAAATTTTGGTCAAAAACTTAAGGTTTCAAGAGACAATTTTACTTCATAAACCTCAGATTTAACGTTTTAAACATATTTTTCGTCAAAAACCACAAAATCAACGTTTTAAGAGATAATTTTTCATCAAAAACCTCAAAATGAAGGTTTTAAGAGCCACATTTTGGTCAAAAAGCTCAAAATGAAGGTTTTAAGAGCGAAATTTTGGTCAAAAACTTAAGGTTCAGTAGAAAATCTTACTTCGTAAACCTCAAATTTATCATTTTAAACCTATTTTTCGTCAAAATCCACGATTTAAGAGAAAATTTTTCATCAAAAACCTCAAATTCAAGGTTTTAAGAGCCAATTTTTCATCAAAAAACCTTTAAATACAGGTTTTATGAGCCAAATTTTCATCGAAAACCCTCAAAATCAAGGTTTTAAGAGCCAAATTTCGGTTAAATCAAGGTTTTGAGAGCCAAAGTTCGGTCAAAAACCTAAAAATCAACGTTTTAAGAGCCAAATTCTGGTCAAAAACTTAAGGTTTCAATATACAATTTTACTTCATAAACCTCAAAATCAAGATTTATGAGCCAAATTTTGGTCAAAAACCTCAAAATCAAGGTTTTAAGAACCAAATTTTGGTCAAAAACCTCAAAATGAAGGTTTTAAGAGCCAAATTTTGGTCAAAAACTTAAACATTCAAGAGACAATTTAACTTCATAAACCTCAAATTTAACGTTTTAAACCTATTTTTCGTCAAAAACCACAAAATCAACGTTTTAAGAGATAATTTTTCATCAAAAACCTCAAAATGAAGGTTTTAAGAGCCAAATTTTGGTCAAAAACTTAAGGTCAAAAACTTCATAAACCTCAAATTTAACGTTTTAAACCTATTTTTCGTCAAAAACCACAAAATCAACGTTTTAAGAGATAATTTTTCATCAAAAACCTCAAAATCAATGTTTTAAGAGACAATTTTTCATCAAAAAACCTTGAAATAAAGGTTTTATGAGCCAAATTTTCATCAAAATACCCTCAAAATGAAGGTTTTAAGAGCCAAATTTTGGTCAAAAACCTCAAAATAAAGGTTTTAAGAGCCAAATTTTGGTCAAAAACTTCATAAACCTCAAAAATTAACGTTTTAAACCTATTTTTCGTCAAAAACCACAAAATCAACGTTTTAAGAGATAATTTTTCATCAAAAACCTCAAAATGAAGGTTTTAAGAGCCAAATTTTGGTCAAAAACCTCAAAATAAAGGTTTTAAGAGCCAAATTTTGGTCAATAACTTTAGGTCAAAAACTTCATAAACCTCAAATTTAACGTTTTAAACCTATTTTTCGTCAAAAACCACAAAATGAACGTTTTAAGAGTTAATTTTTATTCAAAAACCTCAAAATCAATGTTTTAAGAGCCAATTTTTCATCAAAAAACCTTGAAATAAAGGTTTTATGAGCCAAATTTTCATCAAAATACCCTCAAAATGAAGGTTTTAAGAGCCACATTTTGGTTAAAAACCTCAAAATGAATGTTTTAAGAGATAATTTTTCGCCAAAAAGCTCAAAATCAAGGTTACCAAATTTTGGTCAAAAACCTCAAAATCAATATTAAACAAAAAAAATTCAAATTATTTTTGGGAATTTTCAACGAATTTTTTTTCATCACAGAACTCGGTACAAAAAAGGATTAAAACGAGGTCGAAATTTCCAAGCGATTGTATAATTAATCAAGATGTCCACCAGTCGGAAACAATCGCTTTTTCGATCAAGATCGACTAATTTTATAAAACTTTGTCGGAAAATTCAAATTTTTAGTCCAGTCGCCAGAGCAAAAAAAAAGGGGGTCTGCTGGAAGAAATTGGGGACTTAACGACACTTTTACAGTTTGTTCGGGGCTATGGTGGGATGACTCTCTTAATTTTTCGAACTCGAGAAACCTGTGCTACCCTCAGGAGGGGCGAAAAACCAAGCTGATTTTCGGTTTTTTGCCTATAAGTCCTAAGCTAAGCGTTTTATGACAAAACACACTCCATTCAATATTGTAGGGCATACAATTCTCAACAATTTATAACTTAATACATTTTCCCGTAACCTTACTGCTTATCGAGATACGCCCTATCAAAGTTTGAGAATTTCAAAAAACAGATGGTTTAGGCCCTCTGACAGATGGTATTTTAAATACTAATTTTTGGGTCATATCTGACATAAGAAGACATAAAAATCATCGTCAGCCATTTGAAAGTGGTTGAGAAGGGGTGGCAGACGGCCAGCGTCAGGCTGACGGTGGTTTGATTTCCACTTTAGTAAGCTTTACGGGAGAACGCCAAGTCCCAGCAAGTCCGGATTAGTCTCATTTTAAAGGTAATTTAATTACTAAGGATGAATACTAACAGTCGAATTTCGCTATCTTTTATGGTTTCGAAATGGTCAACAAAAACATAAATTACTTTGTCTAGATCGCGAATTTTTCGTTTCACTAAATCGCTGACTGCTTCCAAACCACATAAGATAGAGAAATTTGACTCTTAGTATCCGTCCTTAGCAATTAAATTACCTTTAAAATGAGACTAATCCGGACTTGCTAGGACTCAGCGTTCTCCCGTAGCACCACTAAATGTATGACACAATGTGAAAATATTGGAAATTTTTCAAAGTTCAAAGCCTTACCACTTCCAAACCATAAACGATAGCGAAATTTGACTCTTAGTATTCGTCCTTAGTAATTAAAATACCTTTAAAATGAGACTAATCCGGACTTGCTGGGACTTGGCGTTCTCCCGTAAAGCTTACTAAAGTGGAAATCAAACCACCGTCAGCATGACGCTGGCCGTCTGCCACCCCTTTTCAACCACTTTCAAATGGCTGACGATGATTTTTATGTCTTCTTATGTCAGATATGACCCAAAAATTAGTATTTAAAATACCATCTGTCAGAGGGCCTAAACCATCTGTTTTTTGAAATTCTCAAACTTTGATAGGGCGTATCTCGATAAGCAGTAAGGTTACGGGAAAATGTATTAAGTTATAAATTGTTGAGAATTGTATGCCCTACAATATTGAATAGAGTGTGTTTTGTCATAAAACGCTTAGCTTAGGACTTATAGGCAAAAAACCGAAAATCAGCTTGGTTTTTCGCCCCTCCTGAGGGTAGCGCAGGTTTCTCGAGTTCGAAAAATTAAGAGAGTCATCCCACCATAGCCCCGAACAAACTGTAAAAGTGTCGTTAAGTCCCCAATTTTTTCCATGTTCAATGTATATATTGACTGGACTATTTGTGCCTTTCGAGCTAGGAATGTTCCGGGCGGGAAATTCTCGTGTCCGAACCCAAAGGAAAAACTTACGTCGATGGGAAAAAGACGTCAATAAAATTGTTCGGACGTCTTTTGTCTTCTCTGACGTCTTTTCAACTGGAACGATCGTCACGTCAAAACAAGGGATTCCATAATTTCTCATTTTTTACATCCTGAAACTGATAAGACTCGTTTTCCTCCGGTAAGTACCTTGTTTTTCGACTTTTTATCAGGTAACAACCGTCAAAACGACCTTTTTACGTATCTACGTAGGTTTTTTAGATGATTTCTAAAAGGAATGGAGCTATTGAGGTCGGTGCGATAGGCTTACCTGGTTCCAAGTTCTAAGAGTTTTTTTTATCTTTCGATTAAAACTTGAAGATTTAATGGTTTTTTATTATTATTATTTATTACGTTGTGGCGATCAAACTCGTTAAATATTCAAAAACGCTTAGCATTTCTGAAAAGATTTGAATTGATTAATATTTTATGAAGTGCCTAATATGGGTTTTTTTTTTTCGAATTTTTTTTAAATTTAAGGGTGAAGGAATCCATTTTTTGGCATTATAGACATTAGAAAGAGATTTTCGTCCAAAACAAGAATTAAAGGTTTTGCGTCATAAACCTCAAAATCAAAGTTTTAATCATTCTTCGTCAAAAACCTCAAAATCAACACTTTATTTTTCGTCAAAAACCTTTAAATATTTAGTCAAAAACCTTTAAATTTTATGGCTATTTTTCGTCAAAAACCTCAAAATCAAAGACATTTTATTTTTCGTCAAAAACCTTTAAATTTTAAGGTTATTTTTCGTCATAAACCAAAAAATCAACATGTTAACAGCAAATTTTCGTCAAAAATCTCAAAATGAACATTTTTGAAGCAAAATTTTCGTCATAAACTTCAAAATCAAAGTTTTATTCGTCTTTTTTCGTCAAAACCCTCAAAATCACCATTTTATTTTTTTGACAAAAACGATTAACTTTTATGGATATTTTTCGTCAAAAACCAAAAATTCAACATTTAATTTTTCGTCAAAAACTTTTAAATTTTAAGGCTATTTTTCGTCAAAAATCTCTAAATGAACATTTTTGAAGCAAAATTTTCGTCATAAACTTCAAAATCAACATTTCACTTTTCGTCAAAAACTTTTAAATTTTAAGGCTATTTTTCGTCAAAAACCTCAAAATCAACATTTTTAAAGCAAAATTTTCGTCATAAACTTCAAAATCAACATTTTATTTTTCGTCAAAAACGTTTAACTTTTGTGGATATTTTTCGTGAAAAACCAAAAAATCAACATGTTAACAGCAAATTTTCGTTAAAAACCTCAAAATCAAAGTTTTAATCTTTTTCCTCAAAAACCTCAAAATCGACATTTTATTTTTCGTCAAAAAGTTTAAATTTTGAGGCTATTTTTCGTCAAAAACCTAAAAATCAACATTTTAAGAGCAAATTTCGTCAAAAACCTCAAAATCAAAATTTTTAAAGCAAAATTTTCGTCATAAACCTCAAAATCAAAGTTTTCAATCGCCTTTTTTCGTCAAAACCCTCAAAATCAACATTTTATTTTTCGTCAAAAACCTTTAAATTTTAAGGCTATTTTTCGTCAAAAACCTCAAAATCAACATTTTATTTTTCGTCAAAATCCTTTAAATTTTGAGGCTATTTTTCGTCATAAACCTCAAAATCAACATTTTAAGAGCAAATTTTCGTCAAAAACCTCAAAATCAACATGTTAACAGCAAATTTTCATCAAAAACCTCAAAATCAAAATATTATTTTTCGTCAAAAACGTTTAAATTTTAAAGCTAAAAAAAAAAAGATATACACGAAAAACCGAAAAATTTGACCTTTTCCTTCCCCCTCCTTGTGTTAATTTTCTTACCCCCCACACGAATTTACTTAGGTATTTTCGTTCCCTCCACTACTTGGACTGGTTTTATCAACTCTGGTGCAATCTATGATTCTGTAAATTCTGAATAACTTTCTTTTGTTAATATTTAAAAAGAATTCTTATCTCAGTTTCGCGATTATTAGGTGGTAAACCTTTTGTATTTCAGCTTCACGAATAAACGTCAAATTATAGCAAAGCGATTCGGTAAAAGTAAGCAATTGACTGTTAAAAAGGTGTTATTTAATCATAAAATGAGAACAATTGCTAGTTAAAGATGTCGGTGGGAGTGAGCCGACATTGATCTTTCTCCGAGAGTTCCAAGATTGGCCAATATCCTCAATGTGATCGCATATTTTAAGACTTGGGCTTCATGCCCGTTGACAATCAGAGTTCATGTCATCCGATCACAAATATAAAACTCATTAGATAACCAAAACAAGTGCCAAGGACTAAGTTTTAGATTATTTTTTGTATAAAAATTGTGGAAAACAACTCCTTGGCTTCGTTTTCCGGATGTTTCCCTTGTGCTGATCCAGCAGAAAACTTCATTCAACGAGATTCTGGAAATTTGAATGTTTGGCAGAGTTTTGAAGGTTATTTTAAGGTTTATGACGAAAAATTGCCCCTTGAAACCTTAATTTTTAGGTTTTTTAATGAAAATTTTGCTTTAGAAATGTTGATTTTGTTGTTTTTGACGAAAAATTAAAAGTTGATTTTGAGGGTTTTGGCGAAAAAAGGGATTGAAGCTTTGATTTTGAGGTTTTTGACGAAAAATAGCCTTAAAATTTAAAGGTTTTTGACAAAAAATAAAATGTTGATTTTGAGGTTTTTGACGAAAAATAAAATGTTGAGAGTTTTGCGAAAATAGCCTTGAAATTTAAAGGTTTTTGACGAAAAATAAAATGTTGATTTTGAGGTTTTGACGAAAAATAAAATGTTGATTTTGAGGTTTTTGACGAAAAATAGCCTTGAAATTTAAAGGTTTTTGACGAAAAATAAAATGTTGATTTTGAGGTTTTTGACGAAAAATAAAATGTTGATTTTGAGGTTTTTGACGAAAAATAGCCTTGAAATTTAAAGTTTTTTGACGAAAAATAAAATGTTGATTTTGAGGTTTTTGACGAAAAATAGCCTTAAAATTTAAAGGTTTTTGACGAAAAATAAAATGTGATTTGAGTTTTTGACGAAAAATAGTGATTTAGGTTTTGACGAAAATAAATGTTGATTTTGAGGTTTTTGACGAAAAATAAAATGTTGATTTTGAGGTTTTTGACGAAAAATAAAATGTTGATTTTGAGGTTTTTGACGAAAATAAAATGTTGATTTTGAGGTTTTTGACGAAAAATAGGTACCTTTAAAATGTGATTTTGAGGTTTTTGACGAAAATACCTTTTAAATGCCGATTTTGAGGTTTTTGACGAAAAATACCTTTAAAATGTCGATTTTGAGGTTTTTGACGAAAAATAAAATGTCGATTTTGAGGTTTTTGACGAAAAATAAAATGTCGATTTTGAGGTTTTTGACGAAAAATAAAATGTTGATTTTGAGGTTTTTGACGAAAAATAAAATGTTGATTTTGAGGTTTTTGAGTGACGAAAAATAAAAGTTGATTTTGAGGTTTTTGCAAATAAAGGTTGATTTGAGGTTTTTGACGAAAATAGTTGATTTTAAAGGTTTTGACGAAAAAAAATGTTGATTTTGAGGTTTTTGACGAAAAATAAAATGTTGATTTTGAGGTTTTTGACGAAAAATAAAATGTTGATTTGAGGTTTTGACGAAAAATAAAATGTGATTTTGAGGTTTTTGACGAAAAAATAAAATGTTGATTTTGAGGTTTTTGACGAAAAATAAAATGTTGATTTTGAGGTTTTTGACGAAAAATAAAATGTGATTTTGAGGTTTTTGACGAAAAATAAAATGTTTGATTTTTGCAGGTTTTTGACGAAAAATAAAATGTTGATTTTGAGGTTTTTGACGAAAAATAAAATGTTGATTTTGAGGTTTTTGACGAAAAATAAAATGTTGATTTTGAGGTTTTTGACGAAAAATAAAATGTTGATTTTGAGGTTTTTGACGAAAAATAAAATGTTGATTTTGAGGTTTTTGACGAAAAATAAAATGTTGATTTTGAGGTTTTTGACGAAAAATAAAATGTTGATTTTGAGGTTTTTGACGAAAAATAGCCTTGAAATTTAAAGGTTTTTGACGAAAAATAAAATGTTGATTTTGAGGTTTTTGACGAAAAATAGCCTTAAAATTTAAAGGTTTTTGACAAAAAATAAAATGTTGATTTTGAGGTTTTTGACGAAAAATAGCCTTGAAATTTAAAGGTTTTTGACGAAAAATAAAAGTTGATTTTGAGGGCTTTGAATAAAAAAGGTGATTGAAACTTTGATTTTGAGGTGACGAAAAATTAGCTTTAAAAATGTTTATTTTCGTCATCAAAATCAACATTTTTATGCGAAATTTTCTTCAATTTGTCCTTTTTCAGCCAGATTTACTTATACCCAACTGCAGAGCCTATGAGAAAGTTTGTTTTTTTCCCACAAAGTCTCAGGGATGAATCAATAATCGATATGCAACTTTAAATAGTTAATACATATATTAAAAGATCGCTTTTCTGATGGAAGGACACGTTTGATGGAGTCTAATTGACGGTTTTATATCGTAGGAAGGTAATAAAAGTGATGAAGGTTATCGGCTACCTAATTCTCGTTAAACAAGTTAGCCATACGTCATCAAGTGATAAGTTACGGTCATGGTAGGCGGATCGTAAAACATTTCACTCACTAGAACACAATTGTAGAGGCCAATTGACTTTTCAGCAGCGTGGCGCCAGCAAAAATCGATTCGCGAGACTTTTCTTAGAAAACATCAAGCATACCTGCAGATAGTCGAATCGTCCTAGAAAAGGCCTTCGCTTTCATTGTCCTTTTCTATCATAAAGGACTTCTAAAAGGCTGATAAGGGGAAAAAAACCGGAGGAAATATTCGGTTTTTGGCGGTCAGAAGCTTGTAAAACGGAGGGGGAATTGATGAGATAATTTTTATTGCTAGGTACACCAAGTAGGCTGGCATCACTTCCTCTACCTTCCACCACATTCCATCACCTCCCCGAACCTCCCCTGAAGAAGGAAGGCATCTGGACATGCTTATTTTATCTCCCTGATAGATATTCAAAGCGTTATTGAAGGACTTATAACTTTTTTTAAATTTTAAAAACCATTTTATCTGAGCTCTATATTTAAATTTCGCCCTAAATAAGTGAGGCCGACCTCAATAGCCTGCTTTACTCCGGAAATCGACTAAAAGAGGAAAGTGTAAATTATGAAAGGATAAAAAAAAAGTGGACTGAAAAGGGACTTGTCAAAAAGGGTCAAAATCTGGCTCAAAAGGGTTTTTCTTATAAAAAAGAGGTTCAAAATCAGGCTGAATAGGGTCTTTTATTTTTGTTTAAAAGGGCCTTTTCTCGTTAAAAAGGGCCTATTCTCGTCAAAAAGGGCCTTTTCTTGTCATAAAAGGGCCTTTTCTCGTCAAAAAGGGCCTTTTCTTGTCAAAAAGGGCCTTTTCTCATCAAAAAGGGTCTTCTTTTTCGTTAAAAAGAGTCTTTCCTCGCCAAAAAGGGCCTTTTCTCGTCAAAAAGGGTCTTTTCTCGTCAAAAAGGGTCTTTTCTCGTCAAAAAGGGTCTTTTCTCGTCAAAAAGGGTCTTTTCTCGTCAAAAAGGTCCTTTCCTCGTCAAAAAGAGTCTTTTCTCGTCAAAAAGGGTCTTTTCTCGTCAAAAAGGGTCTTTTCTCGTCAAAAAGGGTCTTTTCTCGTCAAAAAGGGTCTTTTCTCGTCAAAAAGGTCCTTTCCTCGTCAAAAAGGGCCTTTTCTCGTCACAAAGAGTCTTTTCTCATCAAAAAGAGTCTTTTCTCGTCAAAAAGGGCCTTTCCTTGTCAAAAAGGGTCTTTTCTCGTCAAAAAGGGTCTTTTCTCGTCAAAAAGGGTCTTTTCTCGTCAAAAAGGGTCTTTTCTCGTCAAAAAGTCACTTCCTCGTCAAAGGGCCTTTTCTTGTCAAAAAAGGGCTTTTCTCGTCACAAAGGGTCTATCTGCCAGTCACAAAGTGTCTTTCCTCGTCCTCAAAAATGCCTTGTCTCTTGTCACCACTGTCTTTCTCGTCCAAAACGGTCCTTTTCTCGTCACAACTTGTCTTTTCCTCGTCAAAAGGCCTTTCTCGTCAAAAAAGGCCTTTTCCTGGGTAAAAACGTCTTTTCTCGTCAAAAAGGGCCTTTTCTTGTCACACATTTGCTCCTTTTTCATCATCAACAAGGGTCCTTTTATTCAATCGTTAACAAAAGAGTCTTTCCTCGTTCAAAAGGGCCTTCCTCTCGTCAACATAACCTTTTCTTGTCACGAAAAGGAGCCTTTCTGTCAAAGATAATGGCCTTTTCTCGCAAAAAGGGCCTTTTCACTCGTCACACAAAGGCCTTTTCAACCCTCGTCAAAAAGACAGCCTTGTCTCCGTCAAAAAGAGCCTTTTTCTCGTCAAAACAAAGTGGGTTCTTTTCTCGTCAAACAGCCTTTTCTCGTCAAAACGCGGGCCTATTTCTCTTGTGTCAAAAAGGCTACTTTGTCTCGTCAAACAGGAGCCCATTTCTCCGTCAAAAAGGCCTTTTCTTGTCAAAAGTGTCTTTCTTGTCACAAAACTGGTTTTTGTTCTCGTCAACAACTAGTACATGTCCTTTTTTTTTTCACGTTAAAAAGTGTCTTTCCTCGTCAAAAAAGCAGTCGCGCTTTTCTGTCAAAACAAAACAAAAAGTTTTCTTTTCCTTGTCAAAAACTCGTCTCATAATTCTTCGTCAACAAGGGCCTTTTTCTTCGCAAAATTTGTCTTTTCTCATCAAAAGGGTCTACTTTTTCGTTTAAAAAGTCTCGCTTTCCTCGCCAAACATAACGGCCTTTTCTCGTGTCAAAAAAGGGTCTCTGACGAGGGGCAGGGCCTTGTTCTGCGTCCAAAGAAGGCCTTTATCCGTCACAAAGATCTTTTTTCTCATCAAAAAGAAGTCCTTTTCTCGTCAAAGCGGCCCTTTTCTACTCAAATTGGACTTTCCTCGTCAAAAAGGGCCTATCCTTTCAAAACGGGCCTTTCCGCTTCTCAAAAAAAAGGGTCTTTGATCTCGTCAAAAAGGGTCTTTTTCTCGTACAAAAAGGGTCCTTTTCTCCGTCAAAAAGGTCCTTTCCCTCGTCACAAAAAGAGTCTTTTCTCGTCAAAAAGGGCCTTTCCATACTGTCAAAAATGGATATCTTTTCTCGCTCAAACTCGGTCTTTCCGTCACAAAAAGGTCCTTTCCCTCGCAAAAAGGCTGCCTTTTCCTTGTCAAACAAGGGCCTTTCTCGTCAAAAGGGCCTTTTCTTGTCAACACATATTGTCTTTTCTCATCAAAAAGGCCTTTTTTCTCGTTACAAAAGATCTTATTCCTCCTCTATCCAAAAAAGGGCCTCTCTCGTCAAAAAATGTGACCTTTTCTGTCACAAAAGGGGCCTTTCTTTTACAAAACAAATGGCCTCTTTAAAACCCCTCGTCAACACACAGGGCCTTTTTTTCTCGTCCAAAAAGGTCCCGTTTCTCGTCTAAAAAGAGCTTTTTCTCCGGCAAAAGAGCCTTTTCCCCTCGTCAAACAAGGGTCTTTTCCTCGCTCAAACAGGGCCGTTCCTCGCCCAAAAAGGGCCTTTTCTTGTCCAACAAAAGGGTCTTTTCCCCTCTCGTCAAACAGAGGCCTTTCATCCTGTACAAAAAGGGCTTTTCTTGTCAACAAAGTGTGCTTTTATCTGTCAAAACTGTTTGTTTTTCCTCGTCAAAAAAGTGTCGCTTTTTTTTTTTTCGTTAAAAAGTGTCTTTCCTCGTCAAAAAGGGCCTTTTCTTGTCAAAAAAAAAAGTTTCTTTTCTTAGTCAAAACTGTCTTTTTCTCCTGTCTAAAAAGTGAGCCTTGTTTCTGTCAAAATTATGGTCTATTCTGATCAAAAAGGGTCTTCTTTTTCGTTAAAACAGAGTCTTTCCTCGCCAAAAAGCGGCTTTTCTCGTCAACAAAGGGTCTCTTCTCGTCAAGGGCCATTTTCTCGACAAAAAAGGGCCTTTTCTCGTCACAAATGAGTGCTTTCTCTGCATCCAAAAAGTGACGTCTTTTCAATCAGTCAAAAAGGCCTTTTCTCTTCAAATAGAGGACTTTCTCTCCGTCAAAAGAGCTTTCCTTTGTCAAAAAAGGGCCTTCATCCTTGGTCCAAAATAGGGTCTTTTCTTCTCGTCAAACAGCGAG
>JAGWEN010001186.1:35000-36760 GCA_018703685.1 Orius laevigatus
ACTTGTACATAAGCATGTACAAACATACATGAACTTTTTTTTTATTCCATAAAATTGCTAGCTGCAATTTTCTAGTCATCAGCTAATTGTACATTCTTGAGATGGGTTCGCATGTTTCTAGGCTGCCGGGAATCTTCGATCCAGTGCATCGATTTTGGCAACTTTTCATTCATGAATGCTCTTGGGACCTAAAAAGTTCGGTTTTCTGTGCAAGTTTCCTTCTCATGTCCTCACTTTTCGATGACAACATTTTTTCCTATTATTAACTCGGATAAAACAAATTGTGTGGAATGCGTGACAGCCTGGCCAACAACAATTCGAATCCCTATCATTTTTGGTGTATTACAATACAAGCGGGTTTTTAATTGCGAGAGTACATTTAAATCTTATACTTAGAAAGGAATCTTTGGAATTCCGCCCACCTGATCAGTTCTGTATAATTAAAATTGAACGAAATATCCAATGGGACTTCTGAGAAACTGTTTTTTTTTTGGCGGGGTAAAATATGCAGAATCAGTGCCACGTGGGATCAGAAGTTGAGATCTCGGAGTAAGCAATAAACTAAAGGATTCTCTTTATTAAGAATTTCTTTGAGTTTGCGGCTTATTTCGAGGCAAAATTTTTGCCCAAATTTTGCATTTTTGCTTATAGCTCCTAAACGTTTCATTGATGTGTTTGGACTAGTTTGGGTGGTAGGAAAATTACTCACCCTTACGCTAGACACATGGAGGGGGGAGGAAAAGGCCAAATTTTTTGGTTTTTTGAGTATATCTCGAAAAACATTCGTCTCGCAGTGATATTGCACCTCTCAGTACAAAATTAAAGTCTGCTGTCCAAACTTTTTCTATAAATTTTACTTAGCTTGTTTGTCAATGCGATGTTTCGTTATCGAGATATCGTATTTTGAAAACTTACACAAAGTCTATTTTTACTCACCATACTTTTACTTCACCTTCATAAGAGCACACAGGAGGGGGAGGAAAAGGTCAAATTTTTTGGTTTTTTGAGTATATCTCGAAAAATATTCGTCTTAGCGACATGACCACTCAGTACAAAATTAAAGCTGGCAAATTTTTCTATAAATTTTACTTAGCTCGTTTGTCAATGCGATGTTTCGTTATCGAGATATTGTATTTTGAAACTTTTTTTGACAAGAAAAGTCACTTTTTAGCCATATTTTTACTCACCCTTACACTAGACTCAAGGAGGGGGGGGGGAGGAAAAGGTCAAATTTTTTGGTTTTTTGAGTATATCTCGAAAAATATTCGTCTTAGCGACATGACCACTCAGTACAAAATTAAAGCTGGCAAATTTTTCTATAAATTTTACTAAGCTCGTTTGTCAATGCGATGTTTCCGCATTTCTCCGAGACTAATATTGTATTTGTAAACTTTTTTTTGAACGAAAAGTCACCTTTTTAGCCATATTTTTTACTCAACCCATACGACTGAAGACTCAAGAGGGGGAGCGGCGGTGGAGGACAAAGGTCGCAACATTTTTTGGTTTTTTGAAGTACTATTCTCGAAACAAATACATTCGTCTTACAGCGTGACATGAGACACCGTCAGTACCCACAATTAAAGCTGGCAAATTTTTGCTATCCAATTATTACTTAGCCATCTGTTGTCAATGCGCACATGTATTCCCCGTATTATATCTCGAGATATTGTATACATATATATGAAACTTTTTTTTGTGACACAGAAAATTCACTATTTTAGCCACCTAATTTTTTACCTCCACCATCGCTATAAACCTAG
>JAGWEN010001187.1:0-36730 GCA_018703685.1 Orius laevigatus
TCAACTAAAATCGAACTTCCCAAATCACCCAAACTGTAAAGCAACCCTAATCAGCCAAAGTGCAAAACCACTGGCAAGACCTCCAAAACTGTCCAAACTGCCCAAATCAAACAAACTGTTAAACCACCCAAACCGCCCAAACTGGGGAGACCTCCAAAACTTCCCAAACTGCCCAAATCAAACAAACTGTAAAACTGCCCTAAATGCAGCCCAAATCACCCAAACTCTAAAGCCACCCAAATCTTCAAAACTGCCAAACTTCCCAAATGAAACAAACTGTAAAAGTACCCAAGCCGCCCAAACTGGGAAGACCTCCAAACCTGGGCAAATTACCCAAACTACCCAGACCTCCAAAACTGCCCTAAATGCAGCCCAAATCACCCAAACTGTAAAGCCGCCCAAATCGTCCAAACTGCCCAAATCACCTAAACTGTAAAGCCACCCAAATCGTCCAAACTGCCAAGACCTTCAAAACTGCCCAAATCAAACAAACTGTAAAACCCCCAAATCGCCCAAAATGGGGAGACCTCCAAACCTGGGAAAATTACCCAAACTACCCAGACCTCCAAAACTGCCCTAAATGCAGCCCAAATCACCCAAACTGTAAAGCCACCCAAATCGTCCAAACTGGCGAGACCTCCAAATCTGCCCTAAGTGCCCAAATCACCCAAACTGTAAAACCACCCAAATCGCCCAAACTGGCGAGACCTCCAAACCTGGGCAAATTACCCAACCTACTCAGACCTCCAAAACTGCCCTAAGTGCATCCAAAATCACCCAAACTGTAAAGCCACCCAAATTGTCCAAACTGCCAAGACCTTCAAAACTGCCTAAACTCCCCAAATCAAACAAACAGCAAAACCACCCAAATCGCCCGAACTGGCGATACTTCCAAAACTGCCCAAATCACCCAAGCCGCCCAGACCTCCAAAACTGCCCTAAGTGCCCAGATCACCCAAACTGGAGAGCCACCCAAAGTGCCTAAACTGGCGAGGCCTCTAAAACTGCCCAAATCACCCAAACTGTAAAACCACCCAAATCGCCCAAACTGGTGTGTTGAGGCCAAGTAAAAAATTAAAATTTAAAAGAAAAAAAAATACATATTTCATTAATCCGGCTCAATAATAACAATCATCCTTTATCTTTGTCACCAACCTTATCTTGTTCGACCTCTGTCATTACCCCTTTCCCCCCGCCATCAATAAGGCATTAGGAAAAATAGTTTTTAATAAATTCCTCAGTCTAAGGCCGTCCATGGACACAAACGCTTCTTAAATTTTGTGATTCACGTTAACATCCAAGTTCGAAAATTCGGAAAGATTCGCCATCCGCCCACGCCGCCATCCAATTCATCAACCGTCGTCAGCAACCTGCATCCGTCGACAAGCCGCCTTCCGCTGAGTCATCCATCACCATCCACGACAAACCGTATCGTTGAAATTCTAATTATATCCAAGAATCTGTGGAGCCTTAGGCTATTTGCCCATATTAAAACGTTCAAGTCTTTAATAGCCAATTAAATTCAAATTTGTTTATAATTCTCTTTTTCTTATCACTAACAGTCCTACAATTAAGCCCCCAATTGTCAAGTTGCTTTCATTTAAAATAAACTTTTGAATTTGTTGTTTTTTTTTGCGTTAATTTTTTATTATTATTATTATTATTATTTGCAACTCTCAAAACGAAGCCAGAACCAAAGAAGAACGTCAAACCACCTAGAGCGGCAAAAACAAAATAGCGATCGCCAGGTACGTCCTCAAAAGCCCCCTGGCCCGCACATGGTGAGACCTCCAAAACTGCCCTAAGTGCCCAAATCACCCAAACTGTAAAGCCACCCAAATTGTCCAAACTGCCAAGACCTTCAAAACTGCCTAAACTCCCCAAATCAAACAAACTGTAAAACCACACAAATCGCCTAAACTGCCAAGACCTCCAAAACTGTCCAAACCTCCCATACTGTACAGATCGTCCAAACTGTCCAAACCGTCCAAACACGCCAAATCATCGAAAAGGAGTTTTTCAGGAGGGAAAGTTGATATCATAACTTTTTATTTTTTTATTTATTTATTATTATTATTATTTTTATTTTTATTTTTATTTTTTTTTGGCTAAGATTACTCGTGCAATTTGAATAAGAACTTTATATATTCACTATTGATTATTATAATTGATTAATAAAATACTCAAATTAACTAGATCTTTTGTCGTTTTTTCCTTATCCTGGAGTAAAATGAAGATTTAAAAAAAAAAATTGTCGGACTCTTTTATGCGATGAGTCTTCTTTTAGAGCCACTTTGTCAGGTAGTAAAATGAAGAATATTATTGTGCGGCGTCGCTCTTCAAAGATGGGTCAACATATCCGAGATTTGCTTTTGAATGACTCGGTGCTTGTCATCGATAAAAGAGGAGAGGGGGAGGCATAAATACGGAAGGCGAGGGAATTAATTCGCGTCGGCTTCTGGTCGCAGGGGCTTTGGCTTTCCCTCCCTCCTCTCGCTGCCCCGTTAACAAAGACCACGAGTCCGGACTCTTTTTTTTCTAAAAAAACATTTTATAGATCTTGATTCAAGATGTGATACTTAAAAGAGTACGTGCTCGAAACGGTGGCGTTTTAAAATACCGGAATTTGATAAGATCGTTTCGTCTCTGAAGGAAAGTCGAGCTGAGCCGAGTTCCTTCAGCTTGGATGAATCAGCCAACCGATCCTAATCTTTTAATTTATAATTCATTTCACTGATATATCAAAGGGAGAGAATCGGGGCTCACGCGTTTTAGTCTCACCTTCATCTCTTTTTTTAACTCTTTCACAAATTTTAACACGAAAAAGCCCAACGATTTTCAGTTGCGGTTTCTCATATTCACATTAATTACCACTCGTCGTCAGGCATACAAATGAATGTTGGGGAAATTTTTTTAATAATAAAAACTGAGAAAATTAATTGGTTTAAACCCTTTTATCATGAATTAATGCTCCTTAAAGTGCAACACGTATCCATCGAAAAAATCATCTGCACCCCAACGTTCGGAAAGTATTCGTAACTCCCGAACGTTTGGTCCTATCAAAAAAGTGATATAAGTAAAAGTTAAAGGAAATGAAGCGTAGAATCGATTTCTTTTGTCAAAACATAGGGTTCGTACTTAAAATAACGAAGTTAGGGTCCTTCCGGAGCACCCTGTATGTCGGATCCAAAAGTTATTGAGCCCAATCGATTCCTCGCTCAAAATTAAGGGGGGTTTACTTAGATACTTTTTTTTGTGTGGTCAAAAGTCTGGTAGATAATGCCATTCCCGAAATGGTACTTCATTTCATGTCTTTCGGTAGAAAAGACTGACGAGCTATATCGACGGTAGGTACATATTTGACAATTATGTATACTGGTTTTTAAGTGAATTATCAAAAAATTATTGCAAAATAAGCCTTTAAGATTTGAATTTTTTTCTTAAATTATTCGTTAATGGAAGGAAAAGGCCAAATATTTTGCTGCGCGAAGCTATCGGAGGGCACGACCCGGGAAGGAATGGGTGAACTCAGGTGCCGCGGCGGCCACGCCGGGTTTTCTCAGAGAGCACCGTCGAAGAGTAAAAGAAGAAGAAAAAAAGGTATCTAGCGGCTTGTCCACCTAACTTGAACTTTACTAGACCGCATTTTTTCTTTTTCTTATTTTTTTCCCCTTTTTTTTTTTCCTCTCCAACTAAGGATTCTTAGAAGGCGAAGGCAGTCGGATAACGGGCTCTCTCATTTCATTAAGACCTCCGTTTTGCACATGTCAACCATTAGTCATTAACATACCCTGATGTGATACTTAAGGCTCAGGAAATGGACACCCCTTGCATAATTGGAAGCGTATTCTTAGGAAAAATTGCGAGCAATTGAAGGAAATTTGCTTAGATAAAAGGACAAAAGTGGTTTGGGTGATGGCCTCGGGCGAGGGACGCGGCGCAGCGTAAAGGCTTTGGTAATTGGATAGTAATTCTGAGTGTAGGTGGTGTTGGGAGACCCAGGAGATATGGCACGGAGCTCCTGCATATCATCTTAAAGTTTAATTGAGTCTTGGCGCGCTGGGAGGAAGGAGGGTCTGAGATTGCTTAAGGGAGAGAATCTTTCTCCCAAGGGCACCACCCTTAACCCCGACAACCCCTGATCAAACAAATTATAAAAGATGGTAGCTGTAGGTTGTACTTCACCCCTCCCCCTCATAGCGGGGAACACGAAAAAAACCTTGATCCCTTTTTTAAAATTACCAGTGTATTAACATGGGAATGAACTGTCCAATGGGCCTACAGAGGAAAGACTCCAAAAAAGAAAGATCAAGTTCCGTATTACTGGAATGAGATGAGCAGAAAAATAGGCTCCAGATCCCCCAAGCACGCAGAAGACATGATATCAAATTCTCCGCCTCAAAAACGCCTGCGATATGGGCAGTTTTGGAGGTTTGAGTATTTTGGATAATTTGGGTGGTTTTTATTTATTATGTACGGTTTGTTTGGTTTAGGCAGTTTGTGAGATTTTGGGTGGTTTCAACAGTCTATGAGGTTTGGGCTGTTTGGGCAGTTTGGGAGGTTTGGTCAGTTTTGGACGTCTTGGCTGCAGAGGGCGGTTTGGGCAGTTTTGGACGTCTGGGCTGCTGGGGCGGTTTGTGTGGTTTGGTCGGTTTGGGCAGTTTTGAACGTCTGGGCTGCTGGGGCGGTTTGGGTGGTTTCGTCGGTTTGGGCAGTTTTGGACGTCTGGGCTGCTAGAGGTGGTTTGGGCCTTTTGGGGTGTTTGGGCAGTTTGGGAAGTTTAGTAGTGGAGTTTTAGTGATTCTGGTGGTTTGGGCAGTTTTGGACGTCTGGGCTGCTGGGGCGGTTTGGGTGATTTGGTCGGTTTGGGCAGTTTTGGACGTCTGGGCTGCTGGGGGTGGTTTGGGCCTTTTGGGATGTTTGGGCAGTTTTGGACGTCTGGGCTGCTGGGGGTGGTTCGGGCCTTTTGGGCAGTTTGGTCGGTTTGGGCAGTTTTGGACGTCTGGGCTGCTGGAGGTGGTTTGGGCCTTTTGGGCTGTTTGGGCAGTTTGGGAGGTTTGGGTGATTTGGTCGGTTTGGGCAGTTTTGGACGTCTGGGCTGCTGGGGCGGTTTGGGTGGTTTGGTCGGTTTGGGCACTTTTGGACGTCTGGGCTGCTAGAGGTGGTTTGTGCCTTTTGGGCTGTTTGGGCAGTTTGGGAGTTTTGGGTGGTTTGGGCAGTTTTGGACGTCTGGGCTGCTGGGGCGGTTTGGGTGATTTGGTAGGTTTGGGCAGTTTTGGACGTCTGGGCTGCTGGGGGTGGTTTGGGCCTTTTGGGCTGTTTGGACAGTTTGGGAGGTTGGGGTGGTTTGGGCAGTTTTAGAGATTCTGGTGGTTTGGGAAGTTTTGGACGTCTGGGCTGCTGGGGGTGGTTTGGGCAGTTTGGTCGGTTTGGGTCTATTGGGCCATTTTGGTAATTTGGGCTGTTTCTGCTGTTCGGGCGGTTTATATGGCTAAGTAGGCGTCAAAATTGGCCTAAAAATTCAGTCTCCACATCCAATCACGACTGGAATGAGGAGAAAAGGAGCAAAAGTAGGCTCAAGATGGGCCACGCACGCGGAAGATTGAAGAACGGTGCCGTCTATGAGGTATTCAACTCGTATTATTTAGCTTATCTCTGGGAAAGGCGGGCCCGAAAGGGGATTACTATTGTTAAAAGGCCGAAAAGGGGGAGGTTTATTTGGTTCTAGACTTCTTTGGTTAGCGCTTCTATTAAAGAAAATCAATCCTTTATTTCTCCCAGACTCCTCTCTCATCTTACATCATTACAATCACTCGAATAAAAAAAACCTTATTCAGACTCTCAGGTGAAGAACAAACCCTGGCCGGATCTACCGATTATATTCCATTTTAAAAAACGAGAGAAAAAATAAGGAACCAAAAAAAAGGCTATCGGAGTATAATAAAAGGACAACAAATATTCATTTCAGTGGGTAGATCCTAGGAACTGATACGGTCGAGGGGAGCCCTTTTCATTTATGTATTTTTCCTCTTATTCCCCTTTTGTTTATGCGTTCAATTGAGTGTAGGGGTGAAAGAGATTTCGATTTGGCACTTTTATAAAATCCTCTTTTATTGCCTTCTAAAAATGCCATATTATCTACCAAATTATCATGGAGATCTAGAAACTCTTTCGTTTTAGTGGACGTGTTAATCGCGTTAATCATGGTAAACTTAGAGGTTACCAGGGAAGATTAAGACCATTAACACGTGTTAATTCAAGATCGTGAATACCGCATTTGAGTTTACCAGAGCTTAATTAATACGATTAACACGTATATTGTGATTAAAACGTGTTATTTAACATGAAAACCTTTTTTGAGTTTACCGGCTGAATTAACACGCCTAAATAGATTAACACGTGTTTCATGAAGATAGTGAATAGGACTTTTGAGTTTACCAGGGCTGAATTAACCCTATTTTCAGAATTTCCACTATTTGGTGAATCATAATTTGTAGAATTAACGCGATTGGAGGATTAACACGTTGATCGTTAATACTTGAGTTTACCTGACTGAATTAACACGATCAACATTATTAACACGACGATTAACACGTTTATTATGATTAACGTGTTATTTAACGTGAATACCTTTTATGAGTTTACCGGGCTGAATTAACACGCTTAAATAGATTAACACGTATTAAATGAAGATTGTGAATAGGACTTTTGAGTTTACCAGGACTGAATTAACAAGATTAACAATATTAAAAAGTGTGAAATGAAGATCTTGAATACCCCTTTTGAGTTAACCATGGCTGAATTAACCCTATTTTCAGAATTAACACTATTTTCAGAATTTCTACTACATAGTTGGTGAATTTTCACTACTTGGTGAATTGACTCTGTTCGTAGAATTTACGCTATTTTTAAAATTAACGCAATTTGTAGTAGGTATGTATTAGGTAACACAATTTGTAGAATTAACGCTACATATATTTTGTAGAATTAACACTATTTGTAGAATTCGGTAACACGATTTTTAGAGTTGTAGTATCATAATTTGTAGAATTAACGCGATTGGAGGATTAACACGGTTTTTTGTTTTAATGATCGTTAATACTTGAGTTTACCGGACTGAATTAACACCGGGCTGAATTAACAAGCTTAAATAGATTAACACGTGTTAAATGAAGATAGTGAATAGGACTTTTGAGTTTACCGGGGCTGAATTAACACGATTAACAATATTAAAAAGTGTGAAATGAAGGTCTTGAATACCCCTTTTGAGTTAACCATGGCTGAATTAACCCTATTTTCAGAATTAACACTAGTTGGTGAATTTTCACTAATTGGCGAATTGTTCGTGGAATTGACGGTATTTTTAAAATTAACGCAATTTGTAGTATGTATTAGGTAACACAATTTGTAGAATTAACGCAATTCGTTGAGCTGACGCAATTTGTAGTTTTAGGTACCACAATTCGTGGAATTAACGCTACATATATTTTGTAGAATTAACACTATTTGTAGAATTAGGTAACACAATTTGTAGAGTTATGTATGTATCATAATTTGTAGAATTAACGCGATTGGAGGTTTACCGGACTGAATTAACACGATCAACATTATTAACACGACTATTACGTTCTAATTGAAGATCGTGAATAGCCCTTTTGAGTTAACCATGGCTTAATTAACCCTATTTTCAGAATTAACACCATTTTCAGAACTTCCACTAGTTGGTGAATTTTCACTACTTGGAGCATTGTTCGTGGAATTGACGCTATTTTTAAAATTAATGCAATTTGTAGTTTTAGGTACCACAATTTGTGGAATTAACGCTACATATATTTTGTAGAATTAACACTATTTGTAGAATTAGAAAACACAATTTGTAGAGTTATGTATGTATCATACTTTGTAGAATTAACGCGATAGGAGGATTAACACGTTTTTCATTGATCGTTAATATTTGAGTTTACCAGACGGAATTAACACGATCAACACTATTAACATTACGTTCTAATTGAAGATCGTGAATAGCCCTTTTGAGTTAACCAGGGCCGAATTACGACGATTAACATTATTAACACGCGTTAATTGAAGATCGTGAATAGCCCTTTTGAGTTAACCAAGGGCTAAATTACGACGATTAACATGATTAACACGCGTTAGATGAAGATCGTGACTAGCCCTTTTGAGTTAACCAGGGCCGAATTAGCACGATTAACATTATTAACACGCGTTAATCGAAGATCGTGAATAGACTCAAGTTCATTTTCAAGTATTATGTGATTTATTATGAATAAATGGGTTTTATATTATTTTTGAAGGGTCTTGATTTGTCTGGGAGTGATAAGAAGGGGGGGTTGGGGTCGAGAAGAGTATGGATGGGTTAAGAGAGAAAAACAAAGCTGTAATTGCAACGGTCCTGGACATTAAAAGAGCTCGAATGCATGCCGTTATGGGTGTTCGGAGGCCCATTTCGCTCCTTTTTATTGGCCTTCCCTCAAGGCTCTCCAGTTCGATTCCCACATGGCAAATAAACCGAATTAAAACTTGCTACTCTGATGTTTTTTTGCAGCAATAGAGACCTAATTACGGTTTGTCCTTCCCGGCCCTTTTACGTTCGGACCCTTCATCCTTCCTTTCCGCAATAAAACGGAAAGGGGCGGGAAAAAATCTTAACGCCCATCAAAATGGATCTTATTCCATGGAGGCTTATTCAAAAAGATGTTTCTTTCGCACAACAAAGGAAACTTTTCTTCCACCTTTCTTTCCTCAGAATAAAATTCAACATCCTCGCCAAAAGGCACAAACCAAAAACAATGACGCTTTTTTATAACAATATTTTTATTAGATTTTAACTTTAAAGAGACCCTGTATAGTCAATGTGACCTTAAGAGGTTGAGGCTAGGAGCACGGCAGCGTTCCGCCCACCAAAACTGCTGATTTCAGTAGAAAGCCACTGTTTTTCACCAAATTTTTTGAGAAAGTTTTTGCCCATTTTCCACTTTATACAAGCATACATACTTAAGGGGGATCCGACATCAAAATTGTACCAAGTGTGCGAGAGAGAGGGAAGATGCCCAAAAGTAGTTTCCTCGTTTTGGGCACTAAAAATGGTCGGAAATTTTTTTTTGAAAAGCGCGTTCTCATTCTTTTGGAAAACTACGTGCTGTTTAGGGGGCAGTTTTTCCGGAAAAATTTTCCTCGGGGAAATAGAAAATGTAATTTTCCACCAAAACTGAAATTTAGAAAAAACAGGTAGTCACCTTGTAGATTTTGACGAGCTGATTTTAAATATGCTAATATTAAGAAGATCGGATGAATAGATTCGTCGGTACGACATTTTTAAGGATTAGATGATGCGGGGAAGGGGAGTTAAATTTTGGGGAAGCAAAGATGATCACTCTTACTCCTTCAAGGTCATCAAACTTTACAAACGGCCTCCCCCCCTCATTTAACTCCCCGGAACCCCGCAGCATCTAAGCCTTAAAGATCTCGCACCGACGAATCTATACATCCGATCGTCTTAATATTAGCATATTTTTAACCAGCTCGTCAAAATCTACAAGATGACTACCTGTTTTTTTCAAAAATAAAGTTTTGGTGGAAAATTGCATTTTTTATTTTTCCGAGGAAAACTTTTTCGGAAAAACCGCTCTCTAAACAGCACGTAGTATTCCGAAAGAATGAGAACGCGCTTTTCAAAAAAAATTTCCGGCCATTTTTAGTGCCCAAAACGAGGGAACTAATTTTGGGGGTGATAGTGCTGCGATCTGTTGAATGAGAAACAAACAATTCTGATGGGAGAATCCCCCTTAATGATATAAAATACTTTGTAAGGTATAAAAAACTTGAAGGATAAAAACAGAATTCTTATGCGTGAGTCTGAATCTAGATTGAAAGGGGATTATTGAAAATACTGAATAGCTGTGTTTAGGTCGAGTTATAGGAGGGGTGTTTGCATAAGATGGGTTAGATTAAGCCACAAATCATTCGGTGGGCACCCTGAGCCGTAATCGAGTTAACGACGAGGATAAAAGTACCGCTTACAGGCTACACGCTCGGGACGTTCATAATTATTCGAAATGCCCACTGTAAACATGAGATTTGTCAGTGAGATAGTCACCGGGTTCGTAGTAAATATGGTTTGTCAGACACGAAATTATAAGTTTAGAAGGCGAGACAGTACCGGTCCGAGAATCGCGAGAGTTATTCGACTCTTCACGCTTAACACCTGTTATGATATCCCACACGAGAGTCACGGGCGCCCCGGACATTTGCATCTTCAAATCTTGCTAACGTCTGGAGAATTACAAAGGATAAAATTGATTGCTCTGAGATGGCACCTTTCAGGTTGGAGTGAAGACTAGGGCCTTACTCCCTATAGTTCTGGGAAGGCTTTAAAAATGTTGATTCTGAGGTTTTTTACCAAAATCAGGCTTTTTGTATGTTGATTTTGAGGTTTTTGGACGAAAATTAGGCTTCATAAATGTTGATTTCGAGGTTTTTTGACCAAAATGGGACTTTACAAATGTTGATTTTGAGGTTTTTCACAGAAACTTGGCTTTACAAATGTTGATTTTGATGTTTTTGACGAAAATTAGGCATTAAAACTGTTGATTTCGAGGTTTTTGGACGAAAATTAGGCTTTAAAATGTCGATTTCGAGGTTTTTTGACCAAAATCGTGCTTTATAAATGTTGATTTCGAGGTTTTTGAATAAAATCTGGCTTAATGAATGTCGATTTTGAGGTTTTTGGACGAAAATTAGGCATTTGTAAATGTTGATTTTGAGGTTTTTGACGAAAATTTGGCTCTATAAATGTTGATTTTGAGGTTTTTGACGAAAATTTGGCTCTATAAATGTTGATTTTGAGGTTTTTGGACGAAACTTAGGCTTCACAAATGTTGATTTTGAGGTGTTTTTTTTTTTTTTTTTTGACTCAAATTAGGTTTTACAAATGTTGATTTTGAGGTTTTTGACGAAAATTTGGCTTTTTAAATGTTGATTTTGAGGTTTTTCTCGAATCTTTGGGGATATTTGCACACAAAAAAAATCTTGAGCTTTCCCACACCCCCCTAGGGGGGCGTAAGCTGTCCCCAGTTTGGGAGCCACTGAGCAATAATAACGCTAAAAAAAAATATAAAATAAATAAATAAATAAACGGGGGGGTTCTGTCCACCCCCCCGGGTCAGTCCGCCCCTGCTGGGGATGATGGCTCTGTTGAGAGGATGTCGGACACGTATAATTCTCCGCTCGGGCAAGACGGTCCGAGGAGATCGGGGATGAGTGGGAGGGCTCGAACCAGTTCCCGTTTTCTTATTCATTAGCCTTCCAATCGGTTAAGCGTGGCAACAGCTTAATCAATACTACACACTGAGGATGAGACAACAACTTCATTGTTGACACGGACAATGAACCCTCTTCACAAATTTACCGATCCCGGTAAAAATCCCACGAGGAGAGGCCACCAATAAAAAATACCAAAGAGCAACATGAAACCGAGTCCTCCTCTACCAAGTTTCAATCCAGATTGCCTTCGCATCATAAACAGGGGCGGACTGGCCCAAGGGGGGGACAGAATTTTCGTCCAAAAACCTCAAAATCAACATTTTTAAAGCCTAATTTTCGTCCAAAAACCTTTACATCAACATTTAAAAAGCCAAATTTTGGTCAAAAACCTCAAAATCAACATTCGTAAAGCCAAATTTTGGTCAAAAACCTCGAAATCAACATTTATAATTGCCTAATTTTCGTCAAAAAACCTCAAAATCAACTTTAAATTGACAATTTTTTGACAAAAACCTCAAAATCATGGTTGTAAGACCAATTTTTGTCAAAAAATCTCAAAATCAACGTTTTAAGTGCAATTTCTTTTGTCAAAAACCTCAAAATCAACATTTAAAAAGCCAAATTTTCGTCAAAAACCTCAAAATTAACATTTTTAAAGCCTAATTTTGGTCAAAAAACCTCGAAATCAACATTTATGATATCTAATTTTCGTCAAAAAACCTCAAAATCAGCATTTTAAAACCCAAATTTCATCCAAAAACCTCAAAGTTAACATTCAAAACTTTAGGGGGGAGGGGTCCCAAGGTTTTAATTTGTTTAAAAAGGGGGCGCACTGTGAAAAAGTTTGGGAACCTCTGTTTTTGCCTGAATATATTTTTCTAGCCAATTTTCTGTCAACATTTTCTGCGCCCCTTAACTGAAAACCCACCCACACCCTAAGGTCCCAGTCCGCCTCTGATCATAAACTATTGCATTTATTAACTTTCAATGAAGAATACCAAATTATGACAACTGAACAGTGTTTTCACTTCCTTTATCAAAATAAAATAATAGGGCAGGTAAAAAGGTATCAAATATCATTTTCAAGTTTAATCTCAGGTGTCCCGGATTCGGAAATCATGTAATCGTATCTGTCAGTCATTAGAGGGTTGCACCTGAGGGTTAGAAGGGAAAAAATGGACGATTCTTTTGTATAAATTTAAAAAATTTGGGGCTCTATAGATCTCTCCACAACGACCAAGCATCCCCATTCTTTTCTCCACAAACCTCCCTTCACCTCTCATAATTTTTTTGTTCTCTTCTTTAATTATTTAAGGATAATCAATCACTCTAAAAATGAAAGGCCGGGTCTAGTGAAGCGGGAGGTAGCTGTTTAACGTGTGAGGAGTTATGTTGAAGGGGCGGGAAGGGGAGATCTATTGCAGGGTGGCTACAGGGGAAAATTTCATCGTGGTGTGATGTTATGAGATGAAAAGAGATCCTAAGGGGCTTATTCCACTCCCCCCTGCTGTATTGTTCTTACCCGCCTAGGAATCTACCTTCACACACAAAATAAGTCTTGGGAATTGTTTCATTTTTCCGGTGCAATCAACAGTTTTTGTGCCTCGGATCCCTAAGGGCTCTCTCCGCGCACCCTTCCATCTAATCAAACTAGAGTATTTTAAACTGAGAGTACCAATAATTAAGGGGGGTACGACATCAAAATTGTACCAAGTGTGCGAGAGAGAGGGAAGATGTCCAAAAGTAGTTTCCTCGTTTTGGGCACTAAAAATGGTCGGAAATTTTTTTTTGAAAAGCGCGTTCTCATTCTTTTGGAAAACTACGTGCTGTTTAGGGGGCAGTTTTTCCGGAAAAATTTTCGTCGGGAAAATAGAAAATACAATTTTCCAGCAAAACTGAAATTTAGAAAAAACAGGTAGTCACCTTGTAGATTTTGACGAGCTGATTCCAAATATGCTAATATTAAGAAGATCGGATGGATAGATTCGTCGGTACGACATTTTTAAGGATTAGATGCTGCGGGGAAGGGGAGTTAAATTTTGGGGAAGTAAAGATGACACATCACTTTTACTCCTTCAAGGTCATCGAACTTAGGCTTAATTTTTTTCTCTCTATTGTGAGATTGTTAGGTAGTTTTTTTTTCCATTTCATAATATTTAGTCAAAACCACAAAAGACTCATTATTTTTTTTCCCAATATTCCCCAAAAATTTAGTTTTTCTTTTCTTTCTGAACATATTTTTCATCTAAAACCTTAAAATCGACATTTTAAGAGCCAAATTATCGTCCAAAACCTCAAAATCAACATTTGTAAAGCCCAATTTTCGTCCAAAAACCTCAAAATCAAAGTTTTAAGAGCCTTTTTTTCGTCCAAAATCTCAGAATCAAAGTTTTAAGAGCCATATTTTCGTCAAAAACCTCAAAATCAACAATTGTAAATTCGTGTTCGTAGATTTCAGAAAATTTTATAAAAACAAAACTAAAGATTATTAAATTTGCTAAAAATTTGATCTACTAAGATTTTTTGTAGGACCAAACGTTTCTGATCTACGAGGCGACAAAAAAGCTGGATTTTCGATTTTTTACTATTAAAAAGTCAGATTTTAGAAAAGTCAGTCTGCAAAGGATAAAAATTTAAAATTACAGAAAGATAACATTGTAGAAAATAAAGCAGGCAAATGGTTTCTTGAAATAAAAACCGGTTTGAAGAATCCTGACCTTGACAAAGGGAAAATTTATCTTTCACAATTTAACTCCCCTTCCCCGCAGCATCTAAGCCTTAAAAATCTCGTACCGACGAATCTATCCATCCGATCGTCTTAATATTAGCATATTTGGAATCATCTCGTCAAAATCTACAAGATGACTACCTCTTTTTTCAAAAATAAAGTTTTGGTGGAAAATTGCATTTTTTATTTTTCCAAGGAAAACTTTTTAGGGAAAACTGCTCTCTAAACAGCACGTAGTTTTCCGAAAGAATGAAAACGCGCTTTTCAAAAAAAAATGTCCGACTATTTTTATTGCCCAAAACGAGGAAACTAATTTTGGGGGTGATAGTGCTATCTCTTGAATGAGAAAAAAACAATTCTGATGGGAGAATCCTCCTTAACCTCAAAATATTTGAGTCACAAAATAGTGAGAAACGAAGACAATGGGAGCATCAAAGGCGGTTTCGGTGCTATGGTAATACTATCAAGCTAACCCCTCAGCTCTTGAATTTGGATGAATTATTTAATTAAGAGAAACGGAGGCAAAGGGCGGTTTTCTCTCTATTGAGCTTAAGTGATTCGTAAAACAATGCGACTGGGAAGGGAGAGATCTTAAGGAAGGGCAAATGCTAGTGGACCTTTGTCCGTTTCAAAAGACAGGAACAGGAGCCTTCTCGGACATGCTAGAGGATTAATTAATTTACCTTTCCTTCCTTATTTCTCATTGAGATTCAGAGCTAGGGAGAAATGGAAGCAAAAATTACCAATCGTTCCTACGGTTTTACGCTCAAATTGATCGAGAATGCGAAATCGAGGGCATTTTTACGGTCAGTTGCGCCTCTGAGGTGGATTTTGGTTTGTAAAAGGAGAGGGAGCATTCTTTTCGGTAGAGTGGCGAACCAAAAAACTCGATCCTACAATTAATGAAGATCCTCATATGGAGCGTTTTGTCTCCTATGTCATTTTGTAATTATCGACGGTCACGATTCACCGCCGACTGACCGCTACCACCCGCCCGCGTCGCTGAGGCCACATCCGGGGGCATCGAGGGATCGTGCCCGAAGAAAGCGACGAAACCGCTCCCAAAGATTTTCTCAATTTTTAGCTCAGAGTGACCACCTTTCTTGCTCAAAAAGTTGGCAAAAGGGAGGTTTTCTGTCAAAATGTCCATTTTTGGTGGGGCGGAAAGCTGCAGTCATAACCTACTAAGGCCCTATACAGGGGCGGACTGGCCCGGCGCATCCGGGCACCCTTTTAACTGAAAACCCACCCACACCCTAAGGTCCCAGTCCGCCCCTGGCCCTATACCACAAATTTCCGGCGGCGGACGGCCAGCAGGACGTAACAAGTCTGATATGAAGCGAAACGATTGATAAGATGTTTGTTTGATTCGGAGGTTGTTGAGAATAGCACGTTTTCCAATTTTCCACGATCGGAAAGGAAAGAATTCGGAGGTAGAGGGGGGAGGAGGACGGTCGTGGGGTGCGGGCACTCTAAATAATAGAAACTAACAACGGTGGCGGATGTTTGAGACGGCGAAACGAATCGTCTAGGCGTACGTGATAA
Organism: Orius laevigatus; assembly: GCA_018703685.1. NCBI lineage: Eukaryota > Metazoa > Arthropoda > Insecta > Hemiptera > Anthocoridae > Orius > Orius laevigatus. The sequence continues at coordinate 15,557 of JAGWEN010001187.1, forward strand.
AGTGAGCGCCACGTGCCACCCCTTCTACTCGTCTCAGTCAACCATTTAACAATACGAAGTCAATTTTCGAGCACAACCAACAAGGCCTTCCTTTGTCTCGCCTTTTTTTCTTCAAATTTTCTCAGAAGAATAAGGGTGATAACAGTGCCGTGGGCGCGCGTGAAGATTCCTTACAGAAAAATACAAAGAAACCTTCATCATATCCAAAGACGAAAACTTGCTACGAGTTACCTACAGTACAGTCAATCTACGCCTGGGAGAGGAAAAAATAAGGTATTTTCTTTATCTGCGGGAATGTATAGGCCCTGATTAACCAATGTCTCGAAATCCGTGCCTTTTGGCCTCAAGGAGCGGTTTAAAGGCGAATTTTTTTTGGTTTTTTGCCAATATCTCGAAAACCGTAAGTCGTGAGCGAAAATATATTAAGCACAAAATTAAAATACATTAAATTTGCTACACATTTGATTTATTGAGATTTTTTGTAGGACCAAACGTATTTGAGCTACGAGGCGACAAAAAAACGGGATTTTCCATTTTACCTCTGAAGGAGGGAAAACTTCATCTAATCGAAAAGTTTATTTCGTAAAAGTTGTAAAGAATCAAGGAGCGGTTAAAAGACGAATTGTTTTGGTTTTCTGCCAATATCTCGAAAACCGTAAGTCGTGAGCGAAAATATATTAAGCACAAAATTAAAATACATTAAATTTTCTACAGATTTGATTTAGTGAGATTTTTTGTAGGACCAAACGTATTTGAGCTACGAGGCGACAAAAAAACGGGATTTTCCATTTTGACCTCCGAAGGAGGGAAAACTTCATCTAATCGAAAAGTTTATTTCGTAAAAGTTGTAAAGAATCAAGGAGCGGTTTAAAGGCGAATTGTTTTTGGTTTTTTTGCCAATATCTCGAAAACCGTTGGTCGTGAGCGAAAATATATTAAGCACAAAATTAAAGTATATTAAATTTTCTAAAGATTTGATTTTGTAAGATTTTTTGTAGGACCAAACGTATTAGAGCTACGAGGCGACAAAAAAACGGGATTTTCCATTTTGACCTCTGAAGGAGAGAAAACTTCATCTAATCGAAAAGCTTATTTCGTAAAAGTTGTAGAGAATCTCATTACCTTTTGAAAACAGCCCTCAAAAAGCAATTAACGATCAATGTAAGGTTTAAAAGGTAATTGAATGCTCTACAGCATTTACTAAATACACTTTTTTGATTAGATGAAGTCTTCCCTCCTTTTTTTCTCACTTTTCTAAAATCTGAATAAAATCCCGCTTTTTTGTCGCCTCATAGATCAGAAACGTTTGGTCCTATAAAAAATCTTACTTAATTAAATCTGTAGGAAATTTAATAATCTTTAATTTTGTACTAGTAACATTTTCACCTAAGACGAATGGTTTTCGAGATATTGGCGAAAATTTGAAAAAAAAAAAAATCTTTTAAACCGCTCCTGAGGCCAAACCGCATTGGTTTCATTTCTGGACTTGTTTTGGTTCATCAGGCGACCCTGGATTTCCGCAGAGAAACAAAATACCAAAAAAATACCCAGGCGGGGATTGACTGGACTAGTTCCGAGCAAATATTCAAGTCGCCTCATAAATCAGAAACGTTTGGTCCTATAAAAAATCTTAGTAGATCAAATTTGTAGAAAATTTAATAATCTTTAATTTTGTACTAATAACATTTTCACCTAAGACGTACGGTTTTCGAGATATTGGCGAAAATTTGAAAAAAAATCCTTTAAACCGCTACTGAGGCCAAACAGCACGGGTTTCATTTCTGGACTTTTTTTGGTTCATCAGGCGACCCTGGATTCCCGCAGAGAAACAAAATACCAAAAAAATACCCAGGCGGGGATTGACTGGACTTCCGAGCAAATATTCAAGTCGAAATCCTATTATAAAATACGAGCATTAAATTCAACTCTTGTTTTCCGAGTTGTCGCGGATATGTGGTATAGTCGGTGGGTTTTGTAATTGTGTGTGGGTTGTAATGGGACCTTTGTGTACAGTTGTAGGGTAGGACACGGGGGCACTAAGCCCACTAGGAGCCGTTGAGTTATCCCTGGCAATATAATAAGAGGCTTGCGGGATCCAGGAAGGGTGTTCAATGACCGCCAAGGGCGCTGTTAGCTTTATGTAATCCCATTGAATTAGAAGCTTAATGCAAGCCTCCGAAAGAGTTAGGGAGTCGGTTAGACGGATATTATAAAGCCAGCCAAACAAGAATGGCCCTCTTTAAATTAATATTAGACGCAGGAAAAAGAAATAACCTAAATCACGATTAATTACCCTTTTTATTGAGATCCTTCTCAATAAGTACGACATTAAAGGTACCCACTAAATTATTATTACTGCCTACTTCTATTTTTAAATATAAATCGCGTACTCGTAGATTGAAAGGGTCCCAATAACATGTTTTTGAAGAGCGCCAACAAAATCTTCCCCGGCAAAACCTCAACTTTTTTTAGTTTTCTGGATATATCTCGAAAACGGAACATATTTTGTGGAAAAGACATTAGTAGTAAATTAAAGAAGACAAAATTCTGCGTCGATTAAAACAAAGATTGCCAAAATCGGTCGAATAGACATGTTTTTACAGGCGATCAAAAAACTTTAATCTTTTTTCGCCTGTAAAAACTTTTCCATTTGACCGATTTTGGCAATTTTTTTTTAATCGACGAAGAATTTGGTCTTCTTTAATGTACTACTTAAGTGTTTTCCACGAAATATGTTCCGCGTTCGAGTTATTTGCAGAAAACTGAATAGAGTCGAGAATTTTTGGCCGCAAAACAGGTTTTTACAGGCGATCAAAAAACTTTAATTTTTTTTGCCTGTAAGAACTTTTCTATTTGACCGATTTTGGCAATCTTTTTTTTAATCGACGCAGAATTTTGTCTTCTTTAATTTACTACTTAAGTGTTTTCCACGAAATATGTTCAGTTTTCGACTTATCTGCAGAAAACTGAATAGAGTCGAGAATTTTTGGCCGCAAAAAGTTGTGCCGGGGAAGAATTTGTGGGCGCTCTTCAAAAACATGTTTTTGGGACCCAAAACATAAAATCAAGGTCAAAATGCTAGACCGATATAAAAAACGGCAAGCCGTGCTGATTCTCAATTTTAGTATCAGGAAAATCAATGAGAGAAAAATTCAAGTGGGACGACCAAGTTGACATACCCGTCGATTTTCAAGTCTGGTGTTTATCCACATTCTCAAAGAGAAAGAGCCTTCTTTTTTTCAAACGCCATGTTTAATTTTCTAATTGCTCTTCAGCTCTAGTAATCGGCGACAATAATTAATCTTATTTGATAAAAGTGCCTATTCAATTGGCGTTGACTTTTCTTTTTGCCATTCTTCAACTTAAACAGGTGTCTCGTGTAAAAATAAATGTTCTTCTTAAGCTTTAGGGATCAGAATCCTACAATTAATGTATTTTTACTTAACTTTAGTTACCCTCGAACCAAGGTGAGGGGTCGTCCCTTCCGGAATGAAGTATGGACTCGATTGGAATAGTGGTTCTCAAGTCTAGCCAAATACTTAAATTTTGAAAGTCAAATATCTCAAGATCTATTCGACCTAAAACGCTGCGATTTGGCTTAAATTTTAGGTAATTTTATAAGCTTTCATTTTATACTTAATAGTCAAGTCCCTAGAACTAATAGTTTTCGAGCTAGAGGTCAAAAACTCAAAAATGTGCCTGTTTTGGAGCGTTTTTCAAAATGGCGACGAATCGAATTTAGGTCCTAAACATGTGAAAACATGCTAAATTGGTCCGATTTTTGAGGGTTTTAGAACTTTTTGGTTGTTGATCTATAAATTTTAGATGGGGGTAGGGGATTTAATTTTTTTTTAAATTTTTGATCGCCTATAAAAACATGTCTATTTGACCGATTTTGGCAATCTTTTTTTTAATCGACGCAGAATTATGTCTACTTTAATTTACAACTGATGTGTTTTCCACTAAATATGTCTCGTTTTCGAGTTATATGGAGAAAACTGAAAAAAAGTCAAAGTTCATTTGTTGGCACTTATCAAAAACATGTTATTGGGACCGAAGACGAATTATTTAACAATTTTATACAAATAGTCTAGTCGCCAGAGCGAAAAAAAAGGGATTCTGCTGGAAGAAATTTGGGACTTTTTGAAACTTTTACAGTTTGTTCGGGGCTATGGTGGGATGACTCTTACTTTTTCCAACTCGAGAAACCTGTGCTACCCTCAGGAGGGGCGAAAAAACCAAGTTGATTTTCGGTTTTTTGCCTATAAGTCCTAAACTAAGCGTTTTATGACAAAACACACTCTATTCAATATTGTAGGGCATACAATTTTCAACAATTTATAACTTAATAAATGTTCCCGTAATCTTACTGCTTATCGAGATATGCCCTATCAAAGTTTGAGAATTTCAAAAAACGGATGGTTTAGGCCCTCTAAGAGATGGTTTTGGCCCTCTAATAGCTTCAATTAGTTCAATTTGGCGTCTGATGGGTCAGTTCTATGATTATTGACCGGAAAAAAAAGAAAAGAAAAGAAAAAAAGAAAAGAAAAGAAAAAAAGGGAGGTTGGTCTCTGCTCTCCCCTCCACCCAGGTGTTCCAGCATGACAAAATTTATGGTCAATAACCATAGAACTGACCCATCAGACGCCAAATTGAACTAATTGAACCTATTAGAGGGCCAAAACCATCTCTTAGAGGGCCTAAAGTCCTAAACCATCTGTTTTTTGAAATTCTCAAACTTTGATAGGGCGTATCTCGATAAGCAGTAAGGTTACGAGAAAATTTATTAAGTTATAAATTGTTGAAATTTATATGACCTACAATATTGAATAGAGTGTGTTTTGTCATAAAACGCTTAGTTTAGGACTTATAGGCAAAAAACTGAAAATCAGCTTGGTTTTTCGCCCTTCTGAGGGTAGCACAAGTTTCTCGAGTTGGAAAAATTAAGAGACATCCCACCATAGCCCCGAACAAACTGTAAAAGTTTCAAAAAGTCCCCAATTTGTTCCATGTTCAATGTATATGGACTGTATATTGACTGGACTAAAAGTAGAGGAAACAAAAAAAAGTCCTTCGAATTCGTCGCTAATAGCTAAGAAAGAGCGTTTACTGGCAACTTTTATCTGAGTATGTTCATAAAAGGTTCCAATATAGGAAGTAACCCCGACTGATTGACATCTAGGCTCTGAGGACAACAGGTGGCATGGAAAAGACCACTTGAACGTGCTACTATCTAGTAGTTCTCGGCCGAAACATCAGTTCACCCACTCGAACACGGCAATTGGAACTTTAAAGAGCTCATCAATAACCCAGTCTAGTACAACAGGTTGATTCATTATCTTTGAATTATTCGTTTTATTGTTCGTTTAAATAAACTTTTTTAAATTTCATGCTTACTCACCGAATTCCATCGCATATTTTCGTTATTAACTACTTGTTTTGTTCGATTTTTTCTTAATTTTTTAATAGTTAAGGGGGGAAAAAAGTTACCAGACTCGAGGCTGTCTTCAGAATCGTGAAACGACGGGCAAGGCGAGGAGCTTCGTGGAGAAGTCACTGCAGGTTCAGCGTCGAGACCACCTTGGTTTTTGTCTGAAAAAAAAAAAAAAAAAAATTAATTTTTTTCCCAAAGAATGTGCCACACCAGAAAAAGTGTCATAATCAAAACAACCTCCCAAGGTCAATTTTTAGGATTCGTAAGTATGCATATATCGAGGGGAAAACGGTATGGATGATGATGTAACTCTAACTTCCTCAAAAACTCGGTGCTCTACAGACCTCTCCACAAACACAAATTTATAGTTTGTAAGCAAAAAGAATCGCCGTCTAAAAGGCGAGGAGTTTAAAACAAGCATGACTTGAGAGTCATGAAGGTTAGTATCCTATGGCGCCGCAAAGTGGTCCCGATGCGAAAAAATCTCAATTTTCAAAAGTCAAAATTTTCATTATAGATTTCCTGGCTACTGTAAATAGTATGTGGAATTGCACTGTAAAAGAATTTTAAGGAAGCTTTAATTTATGAAATTTTTGCCTTCAAGCGGGGATATAATTTCCAATATATTTGGAACCCCCAAAACGGTGAATTTCTCAAATAGCTGGGAATTTGAGGTTTTCTACCGAATTTTCCAAACCTCAAAATCAACATTTATGATGCCTAATTTTCGTCAAAAAAACCTCAAAATCAACATTTAAAAAGCCAAATTTTCGTCAAAAACCTCAAAATCAACATTTGTAAAACCTAATTTTAGTCGGAAAAAAAAAACCCCTCAAAATCAACATTTATGACGCCTAATTTTCGTCCAAAAACCTCGAAATCAACATTTATGATGCCTAATTTTCGTCCAAAAACCTCTAAATCAACATTTATGATGCCTAATTTTCGTCCAAAAACCTCAAAATCAACATTTATGATGCCTAATTTTCGTCAAGAAACCTCAAAATCAACTTTAAACTGACAAATTTTAGTTAAAAACCTCCAAATCATGGTTATAAGAGCAATTTTTTTGACAAAAAAAATCTCAAAATCAACGTTTTAAGTGCAATTTCTTTTGTCAAAAACCTCAAAATCAACATTTTAAAACCCAAATTTCATCCAAAAACCTCAAAGTTAACATTCAATTCGTTAGGGGGGGGGGGCAAAGGTTTTCATTTGTTTAAAAAGGGGGCGCACTGTGAAAAAGTTTGGGAACCTCTGTTTTTGCTGAATATATTTTTCTAAGAGCCAATTTTCTGTTAAAATGTTTTTGCCCCCCCCCCCCCCGATGATAAAGGACTCTAGACTCTCTAGAGTATCTTTTTCTGTGATGATGAAGTCTAGAGTGTCGTTTTTCGATGATGAAGGATTCTAGAGGGTTATTTATCGTTCATAAATAAACCTAGAGTGTCATTTTAGGGTTATAATGGCACCTAGTGTGCCTTTTACTTTGAAAATAAATTCTAGAGGGTCTTTTTTCAATGATGAAGGATTCTAGAGTGTCTTTTTAGGATTATAATGCCACCTAGAATGCCTTTTAATTTGAAAATGAATTCTAGAGGGTCTTTTTTCAATGATGAAGGATTCTAGAGGGTCATTTTAGGATTATAATGGCACCTAGAATGCCTTTTACTTTGAAAATGAATTCTAGAGGGTCTTTTTTCAATGATGAAGGATTCTAGAGGGTCATTTTAGGATTATAATGGCACCTAGAATGCCTTTTACTTTGAAAATGAATTCTAGAGGGTCTTTTTTCAATGATGAAGGATTCTAGAGTGTCTTTTTAGGATTATTATGCCATCTAGGATGTCTTTTACTTTGAAAATGAATTCTAAAGGATCGTTTTTCATTTTTCTTGAAATTTTAGTGAAAATAGATATTTTTCGATTTGTTGTAATTTGTAATTGAAAATGTAATCTAATTACAAATGACATTGTAATCGAATTACATTTGTTTACATTATTTGTTTATAATGGAGATATGATATGAATTGAAATATGATGTGTAAAAAGAGGATGGTGGTTGTGGGAGGGTGGAATGCTGTGGGGAAAGCCATAGGGAGTCGCGGTCGGAGGTTTTCTCCGAAGACTAATACCTATGTTATTATAGGTGGGCCGTGGGAGATGTAAGGTGATGGAGAGAGCGTCATATCAGTATGTCTCGCGGAGACCATTACAATCAAACTGCACCCAAGGGGAAGGCTAGCATCCTTCACCCTCTTCCACCTCCGAAACACAATTTTAGTTGCCACCACTTTTTCCGACCTCCACAATGTTACACCAACAAAAAGAACGTTCATGATCAACTTTATCCATAAACTATTATTACTTTAAAGTTTTAATTTTGCCTCAAAAGGTTTTTTTAATTAAAATTGTTTAATATACCAATGATTTCTGATTTTTTACTACTGGGGTATAGTCCAGAGGCCCGGAAAGGCCAAATAAAAGAAAAAATAAGGTATTTTGTTTCTCTACAGTGTAGGGGTTGGTCCCGTGATTAACCGAAAAAAATTCCCCTACCGAAACCCGTAGGGAAAAGCGTCTAGGGCGTTTTTAAGGTGATTTTTTTCGGTTTTTCGCCAATATCTCGAAAACCGTAAATAGTAGGTGAAATAATTTTTAGTACAAAATTAAAGATAATTAAATTTGCTATAATTTTGAGCTAATATGATTTTTTCGTAGGACCAAACGTTTCTGAGCTACGATGTCGCAAAAAACCGGGGTTTTCTAATTTGACCTCTAAAGGACAGAAGACGTCATCTAATCAAAAAAGTGGACTTAATAAAAGTTGTAGAGAATTAAATTACCTTTAAGAACCAACCATCAAAAAGCAATTAACGATAAAAGGGCAGAGGTGGGGGTAAATTTCAAAAATTTTCAAAACAAATATCATTGAAAAATTGAAATTTCAAAAAAATTTATAAAAACAAAATTAAAGCTTATAAAATTTTCTACATACTTGATTTACTAAGATTTTTGGTAGGACCAAAGGTTTCTGAGCTACGAGGTGACAAAAGCGGGATTTTGGAATTTTTGCTATAAAAAAAGTAAGATTTTAGAAAAGTCGGAAAAAAGCAAGGAAGGCGTTTTCCAATCAAAAAAGCATGCTAAGTAAACGTTGTAGAGAATTCAATTTCCATTTAAAATCAACTATCGAGAATCAATTAAAAATCATAAGGTAGGGGTGGGAGTAAATTTTGCAACCTCGTAGCTCCGATACGTTTGGTCCTACAAAAAATCATATTAACTCAAAATTATAGTAAATTGAATTACCTTTAATTTTGTACAAAAAATCTTTTCGCCTGCGACCTACGGTTTTCGAGATATTAGGAAAAAACGAAAAAAAATCGCATTAAAAACGCTCTAGCGTTTCGGTTTATGGGGGTTTCGGTTATGAACTTTTTTGTGGTTAATCAGGGGACCAACCCCAACACATTTCCGTGGATAAACAAAATTTTTTTCCACCTCCAGGCTTAGTTTGACTGGACTAGTATTATTAGGGATTTTTATGAAGTTCCAGCTCACATACAGTCCACATTTTCACCATATAAGAGTAGGGCAGCGTTTCGCCCACCAAATGAACTGCTTTGTCAAAAAAACACATTTTTTTGAGAAATTTCCCGTTTTGGGAGTCCCATAACTGTCAGACCTTTTTGATTAGTATCTAGCCATATATTTTTATGAAATTATTTACTTTATTTTTTTCCATAAACAAGTAGTAGGTAACTTTGTGTTTTCTTTAAAATTTGTTTTATAGTAATAAATTAAAGCTCATATGCTAATCCTTATTGTAGTCCCGCATGTAATGAGGCTTAAACCTGCATTTCTGTACAATAAAGATTATGAACACTTTGGATTATAAATTATTCCCACGAGGGTAATATTTAAAAAATAAATTAAAATGATAGAGATGTTTTGTTGGAGAAAAATAGGGTTGTCAAGTGGGAGGGATATAAAAAAAAAGCGTAAAAAAATGTAAAGGCCCTGGGGCTGGTGACTCAAGAGAGGCACCCATGGGTAGGCGGCCGTGGGGAGGCGCCTTGGGAGCGTACATGCTAAGATGACATTTTCAAGATATTGTTTCCATGGGACGCGGTTGACTGCCCCCTTCGGAACAATAACGATAAACATTAGGCACCCTCGTCCTCCTACCCTCAGACGACACAACACGTGCAGAAAAAAAGAAAATCAAGTACCTTTTTACCAAGGACGGCACCTAACCACATCTGGAACATTCTTCCCACAATAAAAATCGATAGAAATGTTTCAAGATTCAAAATTATTCTGAAAAAGTGATCTTTACCAACTCTCTTCTTCAGATGATAAAATATTTTGCTCCATATTGTTCCGCCTCGTCAAAAAACCGTCAAAAAATTTCGTCAAAAACCTCAAAATCAACATTTTTAAAGCCTAATTTTGGTAAAAAACCATGAAATCAACATTTATGAACCCTAATTGTCGTCCAAAAACCTCGAAATCAACATTTAAACAGCGAAATTTTCGTCAAAAACCACAAAATCAACATTTTTAAAGCTTAATTTGGTCAAAAAACCTCGAAATCAAGATTTATGAAGCCTAATTTTCGTCAAAAAACAACAAAATCAACATTTATGATGGTTAATTTTCGTCCAAAAACCTCAAAATCAACACTTTTAAAGCCTAATTTTGGTCAAAAAACCTCGAAATCAACATTTATGATGCCTAATTTTCGTCAAAAAACCTTAAAATCAACTTTAAATTGACAATTTGTTGTCAAAAACCTCAAATCATGATTATAAGAGCAAATATTTTTGTCAAAAAATCTCAAAATCAACGTTTTAAGTGCAATTTCTTTTGTCAAAAACCTCAAAATCAACATTTCAAACCACAAATTTCACCGAAAAACCTCAAAGTTAACATTCAAAACTTTGGGGGGGGGGGGGGGACAAAGGTTTTAATTTGTTTAAAAAGGGGGCGCACTGTGAAAAAGTTTGGGAACCTCTGTTTTTGCTGAATATATTTTTCTAAAAGCCAATTTTCTGTCAACATTTTCTGCGCCCCTTAACTGAAAACCCACCCACACCCTAAGGTCCCAGTCCGCCCCTGCTTGGAGTTATGATTTTTCACATAAAACAGTCAATATCTCAAGTTTCCTTAATAATTTTATATTTCCGGTGCCATATTTGGAATCAGCGTTAAATTTAACATTAGAAATGATAGTTTTGAACCATTCATGATAACCAAAAAGCCCAAAAATTAGAAAAAGGGTACACATTTTTCCTAATTGCACTAATTTTCCTGCGAATTTAAAAAAGCGAAGTTAATTTTTTTGGTGTTTTTTGGAAAAACGGCTGTAAAACCCCTAATTTTTAAGATATCGAAACCGGGCTAGTGGCAATTAGTAGCCCTATTTATTATCTACATTTTCCAAAAAGCATAAATTTCTTAACTATAATAGAAAAATTTTTATGACGTTTTTAAAAATTGTCCTTTTTTAACATTGAACCCCTATAAATCCCGTTCTACTCAATGAAACCTAAAAATCTTTTTTTTTAAATCGTGGTTTTTTTTTTTTTAGCACTTTTAGAATCTTTAAACGGATTTTCGATGAAGTCAAAAATGTGCGTTTTATTAAAGATTTCGCGGATTTTGTTATAAATCGACTTTCGTAGGACCAAACTGTCCGAACTTTTGGTCCTATCAACGATTTTCAATTATAATCTTTTTTTTTTATTTTACCTTTTTTTCCATAATTGTATTGTTTAACAATTTTTTTCCGTAATCGTTTTTGCAGAGAAAATTTGTAAAAAAAAAAAAATTACGTAAAGAAATTGTAAAAAAATACAATTTTTTTTTTAAAAACCGTATTTTATTTTACGATTTTTTTTTTAATTCTTTACAAATTATGAAAAAAATTATATGATTATGATACAAAATGATTAAAAAAATACAATTTTCTGCGAAAATATTGTACAAAAAATACGATTAAAAATGAAATTCGTAAAAAAAATTTGATAACTATCATAGGTAGGTAATCATATTCGTAATCGTAATCATATTCAAAATAAAATACGATGAATGATACCGTATCGGTTCCCATGAGGTGAATGAATGGTTCCCGACTTGCGAACTTTGCTAACAGGACACCGTCCGCATTGGTTCCCGATAATAGTTGTTCGTATGTATTTTAATACCTCTGAGTGAGAAAGGAAATTCTGCAGAACTTCAAATTTGTAATTAAACTTTTTCGCTCCCATAGACCTATAGGTCGGATGTGGAGTCCACCTATAGATGGATGTGTGGACCACCTATAGATAGATATGGTGGCCACCAATAGATGGATGTGTGGGCCACTTATAACTGCAATGAACAAACATTAATAAACAAACAGCTCTTGTAGCCATGGACATGATATCACCTTGGTACTAGGTTTATAGTATACTAAGAAGTACCTAATGACAGCCATAACTTCCCTAACCTTCATATTTTGAACTGGTCTCTCCACAGGAAGTCTTCTTAAAGGGAAATATTAAAATGCACGACAGAAAAAGGGATTTTCACGACAGGAAATGACCGGCTGAAAATTATAAAATTAACGACTAGAAAACGAATCACACGACAGGAAATCCACGACAGAATAATTAAAATTAACGACTGATGTGAACGACTAAAAAATTACTTTGCACGGCCGAAAATAGGATTCGCACGACAGATTAAAAAAACGTTTTTAAATTATTGTTACTAATCGATTAAAGTTGGATTAATCGAATCTTTACTTAAAATTTATTTTTTATAATACACAATTTGTTACATATATTAAATGAAAATAGATGATAATTAAAATAATTGCGGGAATATATCTAAAATTGTCTAAAATTGGTTTGGACCCTTGTTGGCTTGTTTGGATCCCTTTTTAGCTGCTTTGGACCCCTTTTTAGCTAGTTTGGACCCCTTGTTAGCTGGTTTGGACCCCTTTTTAGCTGGTTTGGACCCCTTGTTAGCTGGTTTGGACCCCTTTTTAACTGGTTTGGACCCCTTTTTAGCTGGTTTGGACCCCTTTTTAGCTGGTTTGGACCCCTTTTTTAGCTGGTTTGGACCCCTTTTTAGCTGGTTTGGACCCTTGTTGGCTTGTTTGGATCCCTTTTTAGCTGGTTTGGACCCCTTTTTAGCTGGTTTGGACCCCTTGTTAGCTGGTTTGGACCCCTTTTTAGCTGGTTTGGACCCCTTTTTTAGCTGGTTTGGACCCCTTTTTAGCTGGTTTGGACCCCTTTTAGCTGGTTTGGACCCCTTTTTAGCTGGTTTGGACCCCTTTTTAGCTGGTTTGGACCCCTTTTTAGCTGGTTTGGACCCCTTTTTTTAGCTGGTTTGGACCCCTTATTAGCTGCTTTGGACCCCTTGTTAGCTGGTTTGGACCCCTTTTTAGCTGGTTTGGACCCCTTTTTTTAGCTGGTTTGGACCCCTTATTAGCTGCTTTGGACCCCTTGTTAGCTGGTTTGGACCCCTTTTTTAGCTGGTTTGGACCCCTTTTTAGCTGGTTTGGACCCCTTTTTAGCTGGTTTGGACCCCTTTTTAGCTGGTTTGGACCCTTTTTACCTGCTTTGGACCTGAAATGGACCCCTTTTTAGACGAATTTGAACTCCTTTGAAGATAGTTTGGACCCATACTTCCCATACTTGATGTTTTTAATAACTTTTTTGATTAAAATTAATACTTTATTTATATCCCGGCCCTGGTACCTGGGGATGTGTTAACCAATGTGGAATACGAATTTATTTGTAATCGTATTTCTATGTGTTTACGGCCATAAAAAGCATCACCAATGGATAAAAACCATTATTTCTAACGTAAAATTATACGATGGTTCCAAATCTGGCACCAGAAATCTGAAATTATTAAGGGAACTTGAGAAATTGACTGTTTTTAGTAAAAAAAAATCATTAAAAAATCATAACTCGAAGACGAATTGATGTTAGGAAACCCTCGCAAACGGCGTTTTACTCAGTTTAGTATGCATTTAACCCAATTTTTTAATTTAATATTTATTACCCAATTTTTAGATCAAAATCTCTATTTTTGGGGGAGGCGTTACGTTTGTAACCTTTCCTAATGCCCTGGAAATTTTTTGCTGATATAAAATCAATGAAAGGAAAAGGTGGTTTTTATGTTGTTGTTTTTAAATGTACTTGACACGATTAAACTAATTACCAGCATTTTAAAAGACTCAATTTAAACTATGTAGGTAAAACCATAAAAGGTAAATTGGTCAAATAACTTTGAGATGATGAAGTAAAAAGATATTTTGAGTTTGGAGTGTATGGGAGTTTTCTGTTCGGACTGTACAGCGGTCCCAAGGGGGCGAAGCGCCACTGTTGGGAAATGAGGCAAAATGAGGGTAGGGTGAAGGCATCCCTTGAGGCCTGCCCCCTCCAGGTGCCCCTACACTATCACAAAAAAGTCTGATTAGTTCTCTGAATCCCTCGAGGAATAAAACCGCCTCCACCCCTTCCGGAGGAGATCCCCCGCCATCCTTTTACTTATTTTATCATTATAAAATTAATCCAATTAATTAATTCCAATAAACCTATATCCTCATTTCTTATCAGTTATGACTTTAATGACATCTTTTTATTCAAAAAACCGTCAAATACCATCAAATGGCGCATATTCTACAAAATTCGACTACAACTACAAAGTGCGAGAGAGAGGGTAAATTAGTTTCATCGTTTTGGGCCCTAAAAATGGTCGGAAAATTTTTTTGAAAAGCGCGTTCTCATTCTTTTGATAAACTACGTGCTGCTTAGGGGGCAGTTTTTCCGGAAAAATTTTCCTCGGGAAAATAGAAAATGCAATTTTCCACTAAAACTGAAATTTTGAAAAAAGAGGTACTCATCTTGTAGGTTTTGACGAGCTGATTTCAAATATGCTAATATTAAGAAGATCGGATGGATAGATTCGTCGGTAAGAGATTTTTAAGGATTAGATGGTGCGGGAGGGGAGTTAAATTTTGGGGAAGCAGAGATCATCACTCTTACTCCTTCAAGGTCATCGAACTTTACAAACGGCCTCCCCCCCTCATTTAACTCCCCGGAACCCCGCAGCATCTAAGCCTTAAAAATCTTGTACCGACGAATCTATACATCCGATGGGCTTAATATTAGCATATTTGGAATCAACTCGTCAAAATCTACAAGATGACTACCTGTTTTTTCAAAAATAAAGTTTTGGTGGAAAATTGCATTTTATTTTTTTCGGAGGAAAACTTTTTCAGAAAAACTGCTCTCTAAACAGCACGTAGTTTTCCGAAAGAATGATAACGCGCTTTTCAAAAAAAATTTCCGACCATTTTTAGTGGCCAAAACGAGGAAACTAATTTTGGGGGTGATAGTGCTGCGATCTCTTGAATAAGAAACAAACAATTCTGATGGGAGAATCCCCCTTAACATTTTTAAATTTTTAAAAATTCGTTATCTGCCAAGCAAATAAAAATTAATAATATAGAATTTTTACAAAGACTAGCAAATATGGAGAAAAATAAACGATATTTTTAGAAAAAAAACTTAAGAAGAATATAGCTAAGGTTGATAGCATTTTCTGTTATCGACCTAAGAAATAATAATATATTAAAATGAGAAGCTCCTTAAGATGGTGGTGCGGGTTTCTCTTGGGGATCGTACCCAAGGGAGTAGCTGCGACCTCTGTTTTGCCCTCTAGGTAATATTATAAAACTCTTTCTTTTTCTTTTTCTTTTCTTTTTCTTTCCTGCATTGGGTGTTATATAAAAGTACCTACTTAACAGATAACATAGTTCTCGCTGGTAAGGCCGTTAGAAGCAATTGCAAGAACAAAAAGCTTGCTCGAACATTTTTTTCTTAAAGCATTTTATAGGCGTAAAGGTCTGGTCTGGTCTGGTAGTTATGGACCCCTAAAATGGGAACTTTCTCAAAAATTGTGTTATATGACAGACTGTCTAAAACGGTCAAAAATGACCGTCACAGGTTGACCCTATGGGGTCTCGTTGACCCCTTCGAAAATTCCTAGGTTCTAGGGTAATTTCGGTTTAACCACCAGGGGCGGACTGGCCCGAGACAGAACCCACCGGCGCCCCCCCCCCGGGTCAATGCTCAGTGGCTCCCAACTGGGGAGCGTAAGCTGTCCCCAGGGGGGGTGTTGGAAAGCTCAAGATTTTTTTGTGCAAATATCCCCAAAAATTCGTAATTCCCCAAACATTTTTAAAGCCTAATTTTGGTCAAAAAAAACCTCGAAATCAACCTTTACGAAGCCTAATTTTCGTCCGAAAACCTCGAAATCAACATTTAAAAAGCCAAATTTTCGTCAACAAACTCAAAATCAACATTTTTAAGGCTTAATTTTGGTCAAAAAACCTCGAAATCAACATTTATGAAGCCTAATTTTCGTCCAAAAACCACAAAATCAACATTTTTTAGGCTTAATTTTGGTCAAAAAACCTCGAAATCGACATTTAAAAAGCCTAATTTTGGTCGAAAAACCTCAAAATCAACATTTATGAAGCCTAATTTTCGTCCAAAAAGTTCAAAATCAACATTTTTAAAGCCTAATTTTGGTCAAACAACCTCGAAATCAACATTTATAATTGCCTGATTTTCGTCAAAAAACCTCAAAATCAACTTTTAATTGACCATTTTTCGTCAAAAACCTCCAAATCATGATTGTAAGACCATTTTTTGTCAAAAAATCTCAAAATCAACGTTTTAAGTGCAATTTCATTTGTCAAAAACTTCAAAATCAACATTTAAGATACCTAATTTTCGTCCAAAAACCTCAAAATCAACATTCACAAAGCCAAATTTTCGTCAAAAACCTCGAAATCAACATTTATAATTGCCTAATTTTCGTCAAAAAACCTCAAAATCAACTTTAAATTGACAATTTTTCGTCAAAAACCTCCAAATCATGGTTGTAAGACCAATTTTTGTCAAAAAAAATCTCAAAATCAACGTTTTAAGTGCAATTTCATTTGTCAAAAACCTCAAAATCAACATTTAAAAACCCAAATTTCATCCAAAAACCTCAAAGTTAACATTGAAAACGTTAGGGGGCGAGGGGGGCAAAGGTTTTCATTTGTTTAAAAAGGGGGCGCACTGTGAAAAAGTTTGGGAACCTCTATTTTTTGCTGAATATATTTTTCTAAGATCCAATTTTCTGTCCCCCCCCCCCCAACTGGGCGCCCCCTTAACTGAAAACCCACCCACACCCTAAGGTCCCAGTCCGTCCCTGTTAACCACTCAAGAAATGATCTAGTTTTTGAATTGTTTATGGTGTTCGAGATTATTGGGGGTTTGAGGGAGGATGACGATTTGAAGACAGGCTTGTTTCTGCGTCTATGTTTCGCACAGAATAGGTTAATGCTGGTACATGTAATAATTTGGGTAGGTCGATTTTAACCCAAGGGGACCCTAATGGCTCCCCATATCAATTCCGATGGCACTAAGGCATCCCTCGGGTACTCCCTGGTCACCGACAACAAAATTCTACTACGCTCTCTTGTTTATAGGAGGCTAGGAGGCACATTCATCAAAACTATTTACTTTCGAATTATTAGGTATGTCGAAGAGGCCAAGGATTCTCAAACAAGTACCATTCAATGCCTAGAATTGTCGATTGGGCAGAGATCAAAATTCTGTTTTTTTCCTCACCTCGTATCTCAAATATGTTTCGTCCTACAAAAAATTTTACTAAATAAAACATATAGAAAATTTAACACCCTTTAATTTTGTACTTAGTTGTTTTCCACCTAAGACGTATGGTTTTCGAGATATTGGCGAAAAACCGAAAAAAGCGTGGACCTTTGAACTAGTCCAGAGGCCGAACGACGTTTTATTGGTTAGAGGACCAACCCCCTAACTTGTTTAAAACACAATTGGTGAAAAAAAATTAAAAAAATACATGAAAAATGGAAAACACCTTAAAAGTAATTAGATAAATTGGAGCGAGTGGGTTGAGCGAGGAGAGAAGGAGAGTTATCCTCTGGACAGAGCCGAGGATTATGATGTATTCTCCCTAGAGGTAAGACCTTTTGGGAGAACTCTCCCGCATATTTCTCATTAAATACAACTTGCACATTCGTACAATAATTACCCATGAGACCGTGAAGCCCTTCTTATCCCAGACACGTAAATTTACAGAATAAGGAAATCGATAACAGGCAACGTTTTCGACGAGATGACCACCGGACACGTTTGATCTTATCTCGAATTCTTCATTCAAAATTAATAAAAAGGTAAGCTTTTGTCAAAAGTTAAATGGCATACTAAACTGACTAAAACGTCGTTTGCTAGGGTTTCCTATCTCAATCCGTCTTGGAGTTATGATTTTTTTTTATCTAAAAACACGCTTTTTTCACATAAAACCGTCAAAATCTCAAATTCCCTTAATAATTTTAAATTTCTGATGCCAGATTTGGAATCCGCGTTAAATTTTACTTTAGAAATGATGTATTTAACCATTGCTTGCCCTATTTTGAGCTTTATGTGTACCAATTAAAAAGAATTGGCAAAACTGGTTTTCTTTGAATTTTTTAATTGTTTACGACCATAAAAAAGGGCTTTTTGGTAATGAATGGTTCAAAACTATCATTTCTAATGTAAAATTAAACGCTGATTCCAAATCTGTCAGCGGAAGTTTGAAATTATTAAGGGAATTTGAGATTTTGACGGTTTTATGTGAAAAAAGCGTGTTTTTAGATTAAAAAAAAAATCATAACTCCAAGACGATTTGAGATAGGAAACCCTAGCAAACGGCGTTTTACTCAGTTTAGTGTTCCATTTAACCCAATTTTGTTTGACATACCTAATTCGAACCATTTCCATCAATTTTCTACTTGCCTATCCAAAATATTGATGTTTTCTTGAAAAGCTGAAAACTTTCATGGTGAACATCTCCGGTAGATTTTTTTCCATTTCATAATATTTCGTCAAAAACCACAAAAGACTCATTTTTTTTCCAATATTCCCCAAAAATTTAGTTTTTCTTTTCTTTCTGAACATATTTTAAGGCTGTTTTTCATCTAAAACCTTAAAATCGACATTTTAAGAGGCAAATTATCGTCCAAAACCTCAAAATCAACATTTGTAAAGCCCAATTTTCGTCCAAAATCCTCAAAATCAAAGTTTTAAGAGCCATATTTTCGTCAAAAAACTCAAAATCAACAATTGTAGATTCGCGTTCGTAGATTTCAGAAAATTTTATAAAAACAAAACTAAAGATTATTAAATTTGCTACAAATTTGATCTACTAAGATTTTTTTGTAGGACCAAACGTTTCTGATCTACGAGGCGACAAAAAAGCTGGATTTTCGATTTTTTGCTATCAAAAAGTCAGATTTTAGAAAAGTCAGTCTGCAAAGGATAAAAATTTAAAATTACAGAAAGATAACATTGTAGAAAATAAAGCAGGCAAATGGTTTCTTGAAATAAAAACCGGTTTGAAGATTCCTGACCTTGACAAAGGGAAAATTTATCCCCCCCCCCTCATCCAACTATAAAAATCTCGTACCGACGAATCTATCCATCCGATCGTCTAAATATTAGCATATTTGGAATCAGCTCGTCAAAACCTACAAGATGACTACCTGTTTTTTCAAAAATAAATTTTTGGTGGAAAATTGCACTTTTTATTTTTCCGAGGAAAACTTTTTCGGAAAAACCGCTTTCTAAACAGCACGTAGTTTTCCGAAAGAATGATAACGCGCTTTTCAAAAAAAAATTTCCGATCATTTTTAGTGCCCAAAACAAGCAAACTAATTTTGTGGGTGATAGTGCTGCGATCTCTTGAATGAGAAACAAACAATTCTGACGGGAGAATCCCCCTTAATGTAAAATTTTTCATCCCCTAATTGTGAAACTTGATTTTGAAGAAACAAAAAATGCAAAAGAGCCACCAGACGTGCTCTAGTGAATTACAGTCCAGCGCTATATGGAAATTTAAAATATATAAATGCTATGCTATATCCGAATGTCGATAAGCCAAGCTAGTTGAAATAAACAATCAACACGTGTCAGTAGATGAACCTGAATTTCGACAATAGAAGGATAGTGGATTTGAATATTTTGAATTTACTTACGTTTTAAGGATCTTGGTTTCGCTTGCTTCCTTCTGGACATGTTTAAGATCACAGTGAGAAAATCATTGAAAATGATTTCGTGAATAAGATCGAGTAGGATGAGGTTGGAGGGTTTGGGGGTAGGCGGAAGGTGCGATTGAGGGAAGAGGGACGTTCTGAGGGTGTTCGCATCAAGATGATCAAGAGACGTAAGAAAGCGAATGAGTTCCGAGGGTGAGCAACGTCATGCTTTCAACGGTCCGCTTTCCGGTTTGAAGCTGTTTGGTGAAAAACGAAATTCCGACTCGGGGGGGGGCGGAAAGGGTGCGCATGCCCGGGCACCTACGTCCTGTCACCCTTCCGTCGAGCCGACCTACGAATTATAAACTAGCCCTTCGGACCTCACGCACACCATGGGAATCGCTCGTCAGTAAACACTTCAAAATCCTGGCGGAACGGTCACCCCCCCGACCGCGAGTGATGACATTTTCAACCCTCGAATTTCACGTCGTTTCATCATCTTTGTCGTTTAAACTTTTTGGGTTGGGGTTGAATATAGGGAAGGTTCAAGGAGACCGTCTTTGATCTTTATAGGATATAAAAAGGTCTTTCACCCCGTCCGGCCGGCCGGTACGGCCGCAATTCTGGTCCCATCCACGGCTGGATAAGCCCACCGAGAGAAGGGAAATTCCTGAAGGGATGCAGCAGGGCCGGTCATCCCGATTTTGATCTTTTTTGGACACAAGGGGCCCTTTTAACCAGATTTGGTTCCTTTACTATGAAAAGGACCCTTTTTAGCTTGATTTTTTAAATCCTTTTTGGACACTAGGGGCCCTTTTAACTAGATTATGTTTCTTTGTGACGAAAAGGGCCCTGTTTAGCTTGATTTTTGTCTCCTTTTTGGACCCTTAGGGGCCCTTTTAGCTTGATTTGTCATCCTTTTTGGACACTAGGGGCCCTTTTAGCTTGATTTTTGATCCCTTTTGAAATTGGGGGCCCTTTTATAGGTAGGTTTTTGATCTTTTTTGGACACAAGGGGCCCTTTTAACCAGATTTTGTTCCTGTAATATGAAAAGGACCCTTTATAGCTTGATTTTTTTAATCCTTTTTGGACACTAGGGGCCCTTTTAACTAGATTATGTTTCTTTGTGACGAAAAGGGCCCTGTTTAGCTTGATTTTTGTCTCCTTTTTGGACACTTAGGGGCCCTTTTAATCAGATTTTGTTCCTGCAATATGAAAAGGACCCTTTTTAGATTGATCTTTTTTATCCTCTTTGGGCACTAGGGGCCCTTTTAGCTTGATTTTCGATCCCTTTTGACATTAGGGGCCCTTTTTTAGGTAGGGTTTATATCTTTTTTGGACACAAGGGGCCCTTTTAACGAGATTTTGTTCCTTTACTATGAAAAGGACCCTTTTTAGCTTGATTTTTTAAAATCCTTTTTGGACACTAGGGGCTCTTTTAGCTTGATTTGTGATCCTTTTTGGACACTAGGGGACATTTTTACTTCGATTTTTGGGCCCTTTTGGCCAGATTAAACCAAATACTACCAAAAAAAAGTAATTTTTGCTTGATTTTTGACCCTTTTTGGGCACTAGGGGCTCTTTTAACCAGATTTTGTTCGTGTAATATGAAAAGGACCCT
>JAGWEN010001188.1:0-36725 GCA_018703685.1 Orius laevigatus
GGGGGAGGAATTAGGCAATAAAAAGTAATTTTGAGGAATGTCAGCCATTGTTTTCTCACATAACCAAAAAGGGTAATAGACTGTAATTAAAGGGGTAACATTAGTAATTGAACGGCTCAGCTCTTTTTCCAACCGCCGACCACTCTTACTATCAAATTAGAAACCCATCACCGTAAAGCCTCATTATCTACAGAATGATAAATTCCAGAGCGAACCGTTTCTCCGCATAATAGATGAAGAGAGGCCAAAGCCAACAAGACGCCTACCATTCATTGACTGAATTGAATCGACCGTCAAAACGTTTAAGGGTAATTCCTTTAAAATTGAAGATTCCGGCCTAAATTGGTTGAACGAATCTTTTTAGATCGATAAATACTCGAGGGTTTTCTCAAGTTTTGACCTTTTCACGACAAAAGGAACGCTCAATTCTCGACTGAGTCAAAATTGAGGTCGAAAAGGTCAAGATGAACTATATAAAGAAAAAAAAAAAAAAAAAAGGAAGGTTAATTCGGATCTGTCTGGAGTTGCTCAGACGGAAATTTCTTGGGAATACCCCTATTAATTATGAAGTCCACTCCCTCGCCCTCCTTACTACCTTCAGAAAAAAATGTACCTAATATTTTACTATGTAAAAAGGCAATTGTCTTCGATACACTAATCAATTATTACTTATATTACCCTAATCATTTCTACTACCTATCTCCATTACCACAATCAACTCCATTATCTCTATTACCTCCATTACCCAAATCAAATCCATGATATGATATCTGTTACCTCCATTACCCCAATCGACCAACTTCATTATCTTTACTTCTATTACCTCCATTACACCAATTAACTTCACAGTCTCCATTACCTAATCAACTTAATTACCTCATACCCAATTCACTCCCTTCTCTAATCTCTATTAACCAATAGCTTCATTACCTACCTCCATTGGAGTTAATGATGTTTATCGGGGTAATAGAGATAAGGGAGTGAGTTGGGGTAATGGAGGTAATTAAGTTGATTAATGTAATGGAGATTGTGAAGTTGATTGGTTTAATGGAGGTAATGAAGTGATTGGGGTAATAAAGACTAGGAGATAAGGGAGTTGATTTGTGGTAAATCAGATAAGGAGCGAATTGGGGTAATGGAGGTAATTAAGTTGATTAATGTAATGGAGATTGTGAAGTTGATTGGTTTAATGGAGGTAATGAAGTGATTGGGGTAATAGAGACTAGAGATAAGGGAGTTGATTGTGGTAATCAAGATAAGGGAGTGAGTTGGGGTAATGGAGGTAATTAAGTTGATTAATGTAATGGAGATTGTGAAGTTGATTGGTTTAATGGAGGTAATGAAGTGATTGGGGTAATAGAGACTAGAGATAAGGGAGTTGATTGTGGTAATCAAGATAAGGGAGCGAATTGGGGTAATGGAGGTACATAATTAAGTTGATTAAGGTATTGGAGATTGTGGATGGAGATCGTGAATGGAAAACCTCCATTACCTCAATCCACTCCATTATGTCAATTACCCCAATCACTTCATTACCTCCATTACCCCAATTAACTCCCTTATGTCTATTACCCCAATCACTTCATTACCTCCATTACCCCAATCCACTCCATTATGTCTATTACCCCAATCACTTCATTACCTCCATTAACCCAATCCACTCCATTATGTCTATTACCCCAATCACTTCATTACCTCCATTACCCAAATTAACTCCCTTATGTCTATTACCCCAATCACTTTATTACCTCCATTACCCCAATTCACTTCCATATGTCTATTACCCCAATTCACTTCCATATGTCTATTACCCCAATCACTTCATTACCTCCATTACCCCAATTCACTCCCTTATGTCTGTTACCCCAATCACTTCATTACCTCCATTACCCCAATTAACTCCCTTATATCTATTACCCCAATCACTTCATTACCTCCATTACCCCAATTAACTCCCTTATATCTATTACCCCAATCACTTCATTACCTCCATTACCCCAATTAACGCCCTTATGTCTATTACCCTAATCACTTCCATTACCTCAGTCAAAAATTACTGTATTACCACTATTACCCAACTAATTCAACTATTTCTATGATCAACTCTTTACCTAGATTATCTATAGTATATGTACTACCCAAATTATCTTTTTAATCTCAATCACCCTTGCATTATCTCTGCTAACCAAATTATCCCTCCAACATTTCTAACGAAAACAGTTTAAATGTCAGAAAAAATTAAAGTTGCAGTTGCAGAAAACCTTTCAGAATAATTAAAAACGATTAAAAGGCATCCCCTTGTTTTTTTGATGTCCGCATGAAAAAGCTAATAAACCAAGGAGAGGGATATAAAAAAAGGCAGGTGGAAGAAATATGTTTTACGATCAAACTTTAAAGGCCACAGACGGCTTCTTTTATAGAAAGGGGGGAGGGTGTCAGAAAAGGGAGGAATTGAATGAAGAAGCCGAGAGACTCGAAAAAATCTTTGTCGACTCATCCAGTGAAACAGAAAGTAGGAAAACAGAAAAAATCGAGGCGTGAAATTCACTAGATTTGAGAAGAATTGAATCCTTGAGTGCCTTTCTAAATGTTCAACTGGGGTGTTATATTGAGGTTTAACACCTGATTTGAAAGTGGAATAGGTGAGAAGTGGTAGTTAAGACTACACCGAAATCGGGATGAGGGCCCTCAGGCTAAAGAACATCGTGACCGTCTCCTCCCATTCAACGAGATCGAGAAGTCAAAAAAAGGGCACTTCACTTTTCAACAGCCTACATCATCCAAAAGTAGGTGATGCCCTTTCATCGGTCATAAAGCAAACTACAAAACGTTCAAAACTAGTAAAATTTAGTAATAAATCAAAAAAAGGCTGTGTAACGTTCATAAAATGAGGGATAAAACAGGAATGTCTTTTCCGGGTTATAGTCATTTATCCCTGGAGAGCGATATGGCTAAACGTCCTCGTCATTACGGACAATGTGGCACCAGAGAGCGCTTTCTTTAAAAATATTCAGCACATTTATTGAGGAATCGAGAAAGGAGAGGGCAAGGGACTATCAGGGTCACCAACGGGGTCATCCATACCTGTGGACCGCAATCTGACTCATCCCACAACAATTCGCATAGCAGGGAATTTCAGAATAATCGAGCTGATATCAAGCGGTTTCCTAAATAGGTCAAGTTTTTACTGTTTATCGACAAAAGTCCATCAATTCCCAAGTTGCTGAAGAAAGTTTGGATTGTTTTCGTCGGAATCCTGTAGCGCAATCGTAAATCATCGACGAGAACCAATTAAAAGGCTGATCAGTAAAGTTTTTCCCCTCCTCTAGGGGCACCTGGACCGAAAGGATTTGCATTAATCAACTTTGGCAGATGTTTCGAGGGGGCTCTGAGGTTAAACTATCTGTTTGTATTTTTGTTTTGATTTTGTTGTGCGATAAGGACCCTAACGGAAGCTCCCAAGTGCCTACAATAGAGGCGCGTGGATAGGAACCAATTTAGAATAATAACAATAAGCCTATTATACCCTAGGAAGTAACCAGCATAGAATATTTTAGAGCTTCCTCTTTTTTGTGTTATTCGTCGCATTAAACCTGTTTTATCGATAATTATTGAGAGGTTGACAGATGTCTTAAGGAGTTGCAGATGTAGAAACCGGTCGAGGAAAACAGATTTGAATTATGAACTAGGGAAAAGATGACCGGGGAGAAAAGGGGGGTGATGTTTGAAAGCCACCCTCTCGAGAAGCTTGGGAAATCTCGACGGGGCGTCGGCCAGTTTAAAAGTCGAAAGTGTCTTAAATATCCCCCTCCCCTCCTTTGAGGATTTATAAAAATGGGAATCGGGCAAAGCTTTTAAAAAAGGTCGTGAATACCATTACAAAAGGGGTAGCTGAGTGGTCCGAATATAGCGGACTTGCTCGTTTTCTGTACTTTTAAAGAAACATTGATTATTTTGAGGAGTTTTTCGACGAAACTGGTTGAAATAAGCGTTTTCGACACGATTTAGGTGGTTTTAGACGAAAAAGTGACATCTTTGACACGATTTCAGTGGTCGAAGACGTAAAAACTGACATCTTTGACACGATTTCAGTGGTCGAAGACGTAAAAAATGACATCTTTGACACGATTTCAGTGGTCGAAGACGTAAAAAATGACATCTTTGACACGATTTCAGTGGTCGAAGACGTAAAAACTGACATCTTTGACACGATTTCAGTGGTTAAAGACGTAAAAACTGACATCTTCGACACGATTTCAGTGGTTGAAGACGTAAAAACAGATAACTTTGACACGATTTCAGTGGTTAAAGACGTAAAAACTGACATCTTTGACACGATTTCAGTGGTTTTAGACGTTGGTGTTTGTTTTTAATAATTAGACTTCTTCAGACTTCAAGTTTTGATGTTATGAAACATATTCTCTAAAAAGGAGTGGCAGAAAAAATTGCGTAAATGAGCTTGAAGACAATGAAAAGGTCGCTCTCGTTTGTAGGACAAAATGATAGTCCGGAGACAAAAAGGAAAATTACGGGATTGTTACAATTTTCTCCAACTTCACATGATGTAACGGGCACAAAGGATGTTTTAAGCACGTTGATTGGTCAAAGGGAAACCCAAGCGGTTTTTTTTCTATTTTTCAACGTAAAATTGTAACAGTTTAACAAGGATAACCGCGGAGCCCGTAATCCAATTGCGGCTTTCGCATATCGAACGGGCAATTTGCAATTCGGATTTTGTGACTTAAATAAGCGAAATGCTCGAGGACGGAAGAGGGCAAAACTTGGGGAATCCAAATTAACCCCTCATTAGGATCGAAACCGGTTGAACGCCGGGCAAAACAACCCCCTTTCGGTTATTACAAATGTTACCATTGTCCCATTACGACCGGCGTACGTACAGATTGACAGACACGCCTTCACAATAAAAGAAACCCTGAATAGGGTTCAAGTCATCTGCCTTCCGGTTTTTGAAGTTCAAAAAATATACAAAAGCCCTAATAGGTACTTCTTTAAAACCCATTCAACTGGGGCTATTTTTCAAAAAACCTTAACAACTTTCGAGATGTCTCAAATATCTAAAAAATGGATTTAAAGGATCGGAAAAGTTAAAAAAAAGGACATCAAAAATGGATTATTTGACTTGTTTTTGTGCACGTTTCTATAAAATAATGGTATTCTGGCTTGATTTGGAGCCTCTTTCTATGTATCATTTATATTTTAACTTCATTTTGAGACCTCAATTTTTGTTTGAGTGCATATTTTGATGTTCTAACAAGGTCACGGTGAGTGGGGCGCCGATCAGGCCAAAAATGTTTTTGGTGATTCTACATCAAAAAATAGTAGACACGTGTCCCATCGTTTTTTCCAATAGGCATCTTGAAGTCAAAAAATCCGCTAAAACGAAGTTTTCAAAATCGACAAACAGGCTATTGATTTCTATGTAAAATTGCACGACGAATCCGATGGCATCAATTAAAAAATTCTAGGGCCACCATTTTTCGAGTTATCGCTAAAAAACCGCTTTTGCAACTAAGTAAACTACCCCAGGAAAATTTTTCTCGTCAGAAACAACATTATATTCGTACTCAGAACCCCAAAAAACCTCTATATATTTAATTTTATCAAGATTAAAAAATAAAAATTTTTTCCCTTAGTGATTCCTTGATAAAATTTAATATCAAAAGGTTTTTTGGGGTGCTGAGTACGAATATAATGTTGTTTTTGACGAAAAAATGTTTCCTGGAGTAGTTTAGTTAGTTCCAAAAGCGGTTTTTTAGCGATAACTCGAAAAATATTAGTCCCAGAATTTTTTAATTGATGCCATCGGATTCCTCGTGAAATTTTACATAGAAATCAATAGCCTGTATGTAGAATCACTATAAAAATTTGGCCTTATCGGCGACCCACTTTGACCTCCCCTTGTCAGAAAAAAGAGGTTTTCCTCTGTTTTCACGTCCGATTTCATCCGGCAGGTTGTAGTTTTCTATTTGACTTAAAAGCTCGCGCTGACAAGTTTATGGTTATGACCGTTCGTAAAAATCCCGGATCAGGATTCTAGTATGGGATGAGGGAGGGGGAGAGGAGAGAAAAAAAATAAACCTTGGGCAGATTGTCCTGACACGTGCATATACTCGTCTCACGTGTGTTATTCCCCGAAGTCTTCCCCTCCTACGTGAGTCAGCTCAATCGCATTAAATACACCTCCCGTTTCCCTCAGTCATCCCCTCATCAACATTTGATCCCCACCCCTCCCCTCCCCACGGCCCTCCCCAGACGAAAATGAACAAATTGACATTTCCCGCCCGTCTCCTAATCAACCCCTTCGAAAAAGTCAAAGTTCCGCATATTTTATGGCTGGGGAGCTATTTTAACAAGCTTATAAAGTCTTAAGAGACTATTTCCGTGAAGAGGGAAACCCTTTAAATGATAGTGGGAATGTGAGGTAAAAGGGAATTGGGGCCATCAGGATACTGCACCATTTTCCACCCTTAAATCCCCTCTACTAAAAAAACCTTGAAAAATTTATAAAAAAAAAACTATTTTCATAAAGAAAGACTGAGTTCAACGGATCGTTAGAGCGTGTAGTAACAAGAAAGTCGTTTTTTCTTTCGTTCGCATATAAATATTAATGAGAGACGAAAAGAAGGTTCCTCTCTATAATAACGGGCCCTTTCTTTAATTATCATCTTTTTGTCCAAAAATAAGAAAGAAAATACAAAACTTTTACTCGGTGGAACTGATTTGTAAAGCTTTTCTCATCAAAACATGCTTTTAGGTTTGCTTGGAAATGGGATCAATCTTCACTTTTTTTGGGTCAAAATTGATATTTTTTAATTTCATCCGAAATGTAGTTTTTGACTATTTTTAGGTCGAAAAACAAGAATCTGAAGCCATTTTTGGGTTATAAAATTTTTTTCCTACCACACCACAGGGGGGACCCTTCTTAACTTTTTCGACTCGAAATTTTTTTTTTTTTTTTCATCCATAAGTTCGGTTTTTGACTATTCTAAGGGTCAGAAAGACGATTTTGAAGTCGGTTTTGGGATTTAAAAACATTTATTTCGACCTCACCATTGTTCACTTTTTCGACCTATAAATTTTTATTTTCTGATTTCATTCAAAATGCGGTTTTTGACTGTTTTCAAGGTGAAAAACAAGAATCTGAAGTCGTTTTTGGGATGTAAAAACATTTTTTTCGATCTCACCAAAGGGGGGACCCTTCTTCACTTTTTCGACCCAAAATTTTTTATTTTTAGATAGCATCCAAAACGTCATTTTTGACCATTTTTACGGTGAAAAACAAGAATCTGAAGTCGTTTTAGTTCACTTTTTCGACTCAAAAATTTTTATTTTTTGATTTCAGCCAAAATGTAATTTTTGACAATTTTTAGGGTGAAAAACAAGAATCTGAAGTCGTTTTTGGGATATAAAAACATTTTTTTTTTCTATCTCACCAAAGGGGTCTTCTTCACTTTTTTGACCTGAAAATTTTAATTTTTTGATTTCATCCAAAGCACGTTTTGACTATATTGACTATTTTGACTATTGAAGGGCGAGGAACACGATTTTGAAGTCAGTTTCGGGATACAAAAACATTCTTTTTTTCTTCCTCATCAAAGGGGGGACCCTTCTTCACTTTTTCGACTCAAAAATTTTTATTTTTTTTTATTTCAGCCAAAATGTGGTTTTTGACAATTTTTACGGTGAAAAACAAGAATCTGAAGTCGTTTTTGGGATACAAAAACATTTTTTTTTCATCTCACCAAAGCGGTTCTTCACTTTTTCTACCTGAAAATTTTCATTTTTTGATTTCATCCAAAAGCACATTTTTGACTATTCTAAGGGCCAGAAAAACGATTTTGAAGTCGATTTCGAAACATTTAAGGAAGGTCCCTTTTTCACTTTTTCGACTCAAAAATTTTGATTTTATGATTTCATCCAAAATGTGGTTTTTGACCACTTTTAAGATGAAAAACTAAAATTTGAAGTCGTTTTGGAGATATGAATTTTTATTTCGACCACACCAAAGGGGGGACCCTTTTCCACTTTGTCGACCTAAAAATTTTCATTTTTCGATTTCATCCAAAATGTAGTTTTTGATCATTTTTAGGGTGAAAAACAAGAATCTTAAGTCATTTTTGGGATATAAAAACATTTTTTTTACCTCACCAAAGGGGCACTTAATAAAGTTTTTCCGTCCAAAAAAAGGGTCAATAGCCGCAAAATGCTTAACCGGTTGTCTCGACAAACCTGAGCTTTCATAATAACAATTTTTAAGAATTTTAACCGTTTTATTATCACTCATTTACTCTCCAAAGGTAATAACGGTGAACTTTCTTTTTTCTGCATTCCGACCATAAAAATAGAAGGAAAAAAAAAAATGAAAAAACGGCAATTTCTCACTTTCTCTGATAAGACAAGCGGATCAAATATCAAGAAGGCCTCGAAATTAGCATAGAAGACTTTGAAACAAAAGACTCCTGATGACTCAAACGAAAATCATTTCTCAGAAACTCGATGAAAGCAATAAAGTTTTATTTTAAATCATTCATGACGTGGATATGATGAAAAAAAGATTGTCGTGCTTTATGTAAATCCGAAAAGCCACCTGGGATGTAAATCTTGAAGGATACGTGGCAAAAAAACGTTAAAATATTCAATCAAATATCGGCAAACGTGACTCTTTTATCGGAGATTTTTTATTAAAATAAATGAAATAAGTTTATAACTGTTATTGGGAAGGATGGGGATTAAGCACCGGTCTCTGCTATGCAATTAAGGCTAATGAAGAGGTCCGGTCCTGCCAGTCCGATGACGACACCATTTTTTTAATCCACCCTCAAGAGTTTCACCCATTTTGAAAGTCGAAGAATAATTACGGGCGCGGAAATTGCTTCCGATGAGAGGAATTATTCGCACGGAGGAAACAATACAATAAATTAATCTTGAGGTTTTTCGAGTAACGAAACCGAAAGGGGAAGTGAAAGTGAATTCGATTAATAACGTTCGTAGATATTAAAAAGTTTTTAAAAAGAATTATCAAGGAAATTCAAGGGCAAAAAGGTTAAATCTTACTTTTTTTAAAAGAATTTCATAATACCACTTGAAAGAAATCTATAAACATCATGTTTTCGTTAACCTTCATTGATATGGTTATTTAAATAAGGCAGTTAATTGGTCAGAAGGAGTGGTCAAAATGTGATAAAGGCCAAGTCTTGGTTAAAATGTGTTGCCAAAATGTCTTAAAGCCTCCTGTTGGTCAAAATTGTGTGTCCAAGAAGGGCCTAAGGTCACCTATTGGTCAGAAATTGAGGACAAAATGTGCTTAAAGCCTCCTGTAGGTCAGAATGTGTGTCCAGGATGTGCAAGGCCTCCTATTGGTCAGAATTTGAGGCCAAGATGTGCTTAAGGCATCCTATTGGTCAGAAGGTGTGGCCAAGATGTGCTTAAGGCTTCCTATTGGTCAGAGTTTGAGGCCAAAATGTGCTTAAGGCCTCCTATTGGTCAGAATTTGAGGCCAAAATGTGCTTAAGGCCTCCTATTGGTCAGAATTTGAGGCAAAATGTGCTTAAGGCCACCTATTGGTCAGAGGGTGTGGCCAAGATGGGCTTAAGGATTCCTATTGGTCAGAATTTGAGGCCAAAAATATGCTTAAGGCCTCCTGTTGGTCAGAAGTTGAGGCCAAGATGTGCTTAAGGCCTCCAATTGGTCAGAATTTGAGGCCAAAATGTGCTTAAGGCCTTCTATAGGTCAGAATTTGAGGCCAAGATGTGCTAAAGGCCTCCAATTGCTCCGAATTTGAGGCTACAATGTGCTTAAGGCCTCCTATTGGTCAGAATTTGAGGCCAAAATGTGCTTAAGGCCTCCAATTGGTCAGAATTTGAGGCCAAAATGTGCTTAAGGCTTCCTATTGGTCAGAATTTGAGGCCAAAATGTGCTTAAGGCCTCCTATTGGTCAGAATGTGTGTCCAGATGTGCAAGGCCTCCTATTGGTCGGAATCTGAGGGCAAAATGTGCTTTAAGGCCTCCTATAGGTCAGAATGTGTGTCCAGATGTGCTTAAGGCCTCCTATTGGTCAGAATTTGAAGCGAAAATGTGCTTGAGGCTTACTATTGGTCAGAGGGTGTGGCCAAGATGGGCTTAAGGCCTCCTAGTGGTCAGAATTTGAGGCCAAAATGTGCTTAAGGCCTCCTGTTGGCCAGAATTTGAGGCCAAAATGTGCTTGAGGCCTCCTATTGGTCAGAGGGTGTGGCCAAAATGTAGTTTAAGGATTCCTATA
Organism: Orius laevigatus; assembly: GCA_018703685.1. NCBI lineage: Eukaryota > Metazoa > Arthropoda > Insecta > Hemiptera > Anthocoridae > Orius > Orius laevigatus. The sequence continues at coordinate 10,280 of JAGWEN010001188.1, forward strand.
GGTCAGAATTTGAGGCCAAAATGTGCTTAAGGCCTCCTATTGGTCAGAATTTGAGGCCAAAATGTGCTTAAGGCCTCCTATTGATCAGAATTTGAGGCCAAAATGTGCTCAAGGCCCCCTATGGGTGAATATGAGGCCAAAATGTGCTTAAGGCCTCCTATTGGTCAGAATGTGTGGCCAAGGCATTCTGTACGGTTTTCGAAATCGAAAAAGGCTCAAAGTTATCGTGTACAAAGTGTTTTCACGTCAATAAAGGGTCAAAGTCCACCCAAACAGTCTTTTAACCTAAAAAAGGGTCAAAGTTTCTGAAGTAACCTTGAAGTTTATGGTGAGTTCTCAGGATATATCGCTATAGGAGGATATATAGCAGGATATATAGCCTCGCTCCAACCATTTTATATGCATTACATAACAAAAGGTGTGCAGTGTCAAGGCCTCCAACTCTCGACCTTTTTCCCTCAATTTTGCAACATTAACGTTTTAAACACGCCCAAAAAATAACCAATAAAGAATACAAAAAAAAGTCAAGGATTTAAAATTTTCCAAAACGTTATACTACGCTCTGATTGTTCACCTTTGGAAGGAAATGACGATTTTCCTAAATATCATAAAAATCTAGTTTCTAGGGCATAAACTCAAGTGTAAAATAGAGAAAGCACGTTTTTTAAAAGCTTTTTAAATAATGAGTGGATGGGTGAAAAGATGGAAAGCTTGGTCGTTGAGATTTGAAAAAAAAAATTAATTTATTTTTAGCTAGAGATCGATAAAATTTTGAATTTCTAAATTTAGAAGTTTGAATTCTGTAGGCGTTAAAGGGCCGTGCGATTGTTTTACCGGTAAGGGGGTCAGGCCAGGGCACCCAAACAGGTTTCCTCTTCGTCTTAAGATCTTAAGATCCCAGCATAAAAAGCCATTCGAATATAAATCTCAACCGTTGTAAAATCTCGAATTTGTCTCATGTGGTCTTATTTTATTAATTTTCAAAATTGTTAAGTGAAAAATGGAATGCGAAGAGTTAAAATGTCAGGAAGAGACGCCGAACGTGAGCGAGACGAGTTTGATGCCCGAATGGTTGGACATACACGGGAACGGTGATATTTTAAAAAGGGTCATAACTCCCGGCGAGATGGGAATGAGGCCTTTGAATGGAAATGTATGTCTCATTTCGTATGTTGGAAAACTAGAAGATGGGACGGTCGTCGAGCATGAAGAAAACGTCGAAATCCATTTAGGAGATAAAGACTTAATACAAGGGATTGACATGACATTGGTTTCGATGAGCAAAGGAGAAGTCGCTGAATTGATCATCGCCCCTATGTTTGCATACGGTTCGCTTGGTAAGGAGCCCCTTGTTCCGCCAGATTCGACCATGCTCTATGATGTAGCGCTTCACGATTTTTATACCGAAAACTCAATTTATCAGATCGATATCGGTCAAAGGATTGAGATCGGTTTGAAGAAGAAGGATAGAGGAAATTATTGGTATACAAGAGGCGACTATCCTTACGCTATTGATTCGTACAACAAAGCGCTTCATTATCTCCATCATGCTTGTTTAGCTGAAAAGCCTGAAGAAGACATCGCCAGTTTGGTGATGGAAGAAAGGCTGAAGACGTTGAACAATTTAGGAGCTGCCCAAATGAAAGTGAACGCGAAAACCGAAGCTTTGATTTCGTTCGAAAACGTTCTTCAGCTGCAGCCCAACAATGTGAAGGCTCTTTTCCGTAAAGGGCAGGTTTTGAAGGAAAAGGGTGACTTCGAGCAGAGCCTCATGGCGATCAAGAAGGCAGCATCGATAGACCCGGAGGACAAACTCGTGCAGCAAGAGCTCGCCATTTTGATCGAGATACAGAAGCGAGAATGTCAGAAACAGAAGGCCCTTTATAAGAAAATGATGGCAGACTGTAATCAAATCAACGAAGTCAAAAAGGAGAAATGGATAGCCGCGAATTTGGAAAACATCACGTGGATCGCGTTCGTCGGTTTTGCAGCAGTGGCTATCACTGCATTGGTCGCTAGGTTGAAGAAATAATGAAAATAAAAATTCTTTTGTCTCCTCCCTCCTTGATATGGACCTTGACGATCCGAATTCCTTTTCCTACTCGAACATTCGTTCCGTATGTGGACGAAAACCGTACGAAAAAGAAAGAATTCAAGGATTTTTTCAAAATTAGCGTGACTTCTATATTGTAGGGTTCAAGGAGTGGATTAGATAAAGGTTCGGGAAGACTAATTTTAAAGTAGCGACGTCATTCCAAAATTATTGTAGAAGGTGAACACCAAACAGTTTTTTTTATTTTTGGGTTTTTATCACGAAAAAGGTTCAGAACCTGCCTAAAAAGGCTCTTTATCAATGGAAAAAGATTCAAAAACTGCCAAAAAAAGGTTTTTTTATCACGAAACAGGTTCGAAATCTGCGTTTATTAGGATCTTTACTTATCGAAAAGGGTTCGAAAAGTGTCAAAAATGGGTTTTTATCGTCAAAAAAGGTTCAAAATATGCTCTAGCGTCTACAACAGGATTTCTTCAGTAAGACCAAAATATCCACAAAAAATTAAAGGTACCTAATCTACGTTGCAGGGTAGACTGAAAAACATCCCCCTTCGACACACGTGTCTGGAACGCATTTTCGGACAAAAGGCCTATTATACGTCGACGTTTCCACCCCCCTGTTTACCCATTTGTTTTACCCCAGATTGTCTAAATATAAACCATATGTCTTTTCCTCTTTTTAAACGCATCCTGTACTCGAAAACAGGTGCCATTTTTCCCCCTTTTGAAAAATTACAAGGTTTTTTGAACTTCCAACAACGGGAAACGCATTCTTCACGTCTTTTCATGTCGCATTGTCGACTTTGTGGCAGAAAGACCATCCGACCGAAAAGAGGATCCTTTTTTTTCGATCACTCCTATACTTTAACGGTTTAACTTTTAATCCTGTTATTGTTTCAAACCTTGGTTCCAACGGTTATGGCTACCGAATTCCAACTCACCTGAAACAAAGGAAAACATACAAATTAAAATCTGAATAAAATGGTTCATAAATTAATTCAAGGAAATGAACTTCCTTTGAACACTTTTGTTAGGATGTTTACGCCTAATGATTTTGACAGGAAATAAGATTTTAACCGTCCCTGCTAATAGGTGGGTTTAGGTTTAGTCTAATCAAGGGGATTGGGTTCCACGAAAGCGCTTCTTCAGGATCCAGAACAGAATGGATATTGCGTTTTCTAAGCTTCCTGAGGACCGATCATCTTGAAATTTGTCAAAAATCTTCTTCAATACAAGAAGAAAAAACGCTGAAAATTTCAAGTCGATCGGTCCCCAGGAAGCTGAGAAATTGTTGAGTAAAGTGTTAATGAGTTTATAATTTTCGAGCTCTACGAAAGCGCTTCTTCAGGATCCAGAACAGAATGGATATTGCGTTTTCTAAGCTTCCTGAGGACCGATCATCTTGAAATTTGTCACAAATCTTCTTCAATACAAGAAGAAAAAACGCTGAAAATTTCAAGTCGATCGGTCCCCAGGAAGCCGAGAAATTGTTGAGTCAACTCATAAGTGTTGAGTTTATAATTTTCGAGCTCTACGAAAGCGCTTCTTCAGGATCCAGAACAGAATGGATATTGCGTTTTCTAAGCTTCCTGAGGACCGATCATCTTGAAATTGGTCACAAATCTTCTTCAATACAAGAAGAAAAAACGCTGAAAATTTCAAGTCGATCGGTCCCCAGGAAGCCGAGAAATTGTTGAGTCAACTCATAAGTGTTGAGTTTATAATTTTCGAGCTCTACGAAAGCGCTTCTTCAGGATCCAGAACAGAATGGATATTGCGTTTTCTAAGCTTCCTGAGGACCGATCATCTTGAAATTTGTCAAAAATCTTCTTCAATACAAGAAGAAAAAACGCTGAAAATTTCAAGTCGATCGGTCCCCAGGAAGCCGAGAAATTGTTGAGTCAACTCATAAGTGTTGAATTTATAATTTTCGAGCTCTACGAAAGCGCTTCTTCAGGATCCAGAACAGAACGGATATTGCGTTTTCTAAGCTTCCTGAGGACCGATCATCTTGAAATTTGTCAAAAATCTTCTTTAACACAAGAAGAAAAAACGCTGAAAATTTCAAGTAGATCGGTCCCCAGGAAGCTGAGAAATTGTCGAGTCAACTCATAAGTGTTAACGAGTTTATAATTTTTCTGCCCGTATTATTTGCCTGGAGTCCTTGGGTCGATGAAGGATAACTTGTTTTGCATTTTTTAATTTTTATAAACAATATTGTTTAATATTTGTCGATAAATGGGCACGTTGACAATTTTTCGAAATAGAATTAGAACCGGAAATTAGGGCAATTTAAGATGATTGGCTTAGTTGGGTGAATTGAATAATAAAAGAGTCGGTTTTCGAAGGGAGGGAAAAAGTGGCGGGAAAAGTCTGGTGGGAAAGTCTGTGGGCGGTTTGGTACGGGATGGGATGAGAGGGTAGGAGCTCGTCGGGGGGCGGGAGGATGAGGACTCTTGGCCGGTTTGCTCTCCTGATACAGGGAGGAGCGTCGCCCCCTGAATGATAGACAAGCCGAAAAGGGGGTGGCTGGCGGTGGAAACGGGTTGAAATCGAACTCCCCTTTTAAAAACGATAAAATTGTATCCGTTTTAACGGTGAAAGGTGATCGCTTCATAGTCAAGGGCGAGATTTAGCACCGTCCCTCGACTTTTCAACGTTATTGGCAAAAGTAGGGATTTTCATAAAAAATGACTTTTAAAAGTCTTAGAATTGGTTCAAATTCAGTCTTAAGGTCTGGTCTGTTATGGAAACTTTCTCAAAAAATGGGTTCTTCACACAACTCTCCATTGGCTGGGCGGAACGCTCCCGTAAATGTCCCTACCTTTTGATCGAAAAAGGTTCGAGAACATCCAAATATGGGTTTTCATCAGCTAAAAAGGTTCAAAGTGAGTATAATGAGGATCTTTAATCATCGAAAAAGGTTCAATAGCTGCCTAATATGAAATGTAATCGAAAAACGTTCAAAATTGAGTTTTTATCGCCCTCTGATTGGTCAAGAGGTGTGGCTTAGCAGTGTTGAAACCACCTGATTGGCCAAGAGGTGTGGCTTAGCAACGTTTAAAGCCTCTGATTGGTCAAGAGGTGTGGCTTAGCAGTGTTTAAAGCATCTGATTGGCCAAGAGGTGTGGCTTAGCAGTGTTTAAAGCATCTGATTGGCCAAGAGGTGTGGCTTAGCAACGTTTAAAGCCTCTGATTGGTCAAGAGGTGTGGCTTAGCAGCGTTGAAAGCACCTGATTGGCCAAGAGGTGTGGCTTAGCAACGTTTAAAGCCTCTGATTGGTCAAGAGGTGTGGCTTAGCAGCGTTGAAAGCCTCTGATTGGCCAAGAGGTGTGGCTTAGCAGTGTTTAAAGCCTCTGATTGGTCAAGAAGTGTGGCTTAGCAGTGTTCAAAGCCTCTGATTGGCCAAGAGGTGTGGCTTAGCAGTGTTTAAAGCCTCTGATTGGCCAAGAGGTGTGGCTTAGCAGTGTTTAAAGCCTCTGATTGGTCAAGAAGTGTGGCTTAGCAGTGTTTAAAGCCTCTGATTGGCCAAGAGGTGTGGCTTAGCAGTGTGTAAAGCCTCTGATTGGCCAAGAGGTGTGGCTTAGCAGTGTTTAAAGCCTCTGATTGGTCAAGAGGTGTGGCTTAGCAGTGTTTAAAGCCTCTGATTGGCCAAGAGGTGTGGCTTAACAGTGTTTAAAGCCTCTGATTGGTTAAGAGGTGTGGCTTAGCAGTGTTTAAAGTCTCTGATTGGCCAAGAGGTGTGGCTAAGCAGTGTTGAAAGCACCTGATTGGCCAAGAGGTGTGGCTTAGCAACGTTTAAAGCCTCTGATTGGCCAAGAGGTGCAAGAGGTTCTAAATAATCATAATGAGAGTTTTTACTCATAGAAAAAGGTTCGAAATTTATCAAATAAGGGCCTTGCTCACAGAAAAAGGTCCGAAAACTGCCTAATACAGGTTTTTATCATCAAAAAAAGGTTCGAACACTGCATAATATTGGTTTTAATCAGAAAAGGTATAAATTGGGATCTTTACTCATACAACTAAGGATTAAAATCGTACTAATATGGGTTTTTATAATCAAAAAAGGTTCGAAATGTACCTATTAAGGACGATCGTTCATCGAAAAAGGTTCAAAAACTGCCCAAAATGCATTTCTATAGCCGAAAATGGTTCAAAATCTACCTTTTGGGCGCTTTTACACATCGAAAACGATTCGAAATTTACCTCAAATGATTTTCAACATCGAAAAAGGCACAAAACCTGCTCTTCTTCATCAAAAAAGGTTGAAATCTAAATAAAAAGGACCTTCCACCCAATTATTAGGACTCCTTTGTGTTATAAGTGTGATTATCGTTGTTTCTCACGTAGAGCCTCTATTTTACCCGAGATAAAAAAAAAGAAAAATCCATGTCGGACGTCGAGGCGATTTTTTACAATTACCACCCTTCGGGTGTCCACTAACCGGATTGCTACGTGACTCAAAGGAGGATCTTCAGTTTATAAATTATCGACAAAACACCCTCGAAACAACCCCTCAGGGAAAATAGCTTTTTGTTCATTTAAAACCGCGTGTTTCCGGCCTCCTAATTTAGAATCTCGACAAATAGACACTCATGAGGCTTTTGAAGATGCGAGACAATTAGGAGGAGGAAAAAAGGCGTCTTGACCCCTTTTAAAAGGATGCAAAAGGTGAAAGTATTTTTGAGTCATCTCTGAATCACGACGGCCTATTTCAGGTTCTAAAATGTTTTAAATAATCGACTCCCTTATCGCCAACGCCCCTATCAGGAAAACGTGAATTTTCCAGCCGTTAATGTCTCCATCGATTTTTTTTCTCGAGTTCCCTTAATTGAACGTCTTTTTTTCCCTAAGAGGGTTTTTTACCTTAAAAGGCTCTCGGGACGCTTTCCGAATACCAAAACGAGATTTGCATATCAAGAGTTTTAATTATTTAAAAAATTAATTAATTCCCGTTCTGTGGTGTTTTGGATGTCCCTGTGTGGGTTTTCAATCGACCAGGGAAGGGGGACGTTTCAATAGACCACCGGCATTGGACATTTTTAGAGAATGATCTTATGAATTATTAATAAGACGTCTTTCGACATTAAACTTTCTTCGAGTTTATAACTTCTTTGTTTACAATCTTCAAATAAACAAATCCTTTTAACATTTCCATGAAAAAGTACTACTTCTGGCCCAATTAACGTCAACATTTAGGTTGAAGAGCTTGGGAATGGCTATGAAGATTTGAAATGCTATTTGATCCTGATATCACAGAAAAAGGTCCAAGATTAGTAGTCAAGTCAATCAAGTCCGAAAAGGCCAAATAAAAGAAAAAAAATGAGGTATTTTGATTCTCTACGTAGGGGTTGGTCCCCTGATTAACCAAAAAAAAAGTCCATAACCGAAACTTTTTTCGTTTTTTCGCCAATATCTCGAAAACCGTAGGTCGTAGGCGAAATAATTTTTAGTACAAAATTAAAGATCTTTAAATTTTCTACAATTTTGGACTAATACAATTTTTTGTAGGACCAAAGGTATCTGAGCTACGAGGTGGACAAAAAAACGGGGTTTTCTATTTTGACCTCTGAAGGAGGAAAGACGTCATCTAATAAAAAAGTGTACTTACTAAAAGTTGTAGAGAATTTAATTACCTTTGGAAAACAACTCTCAAAAAGCAATTAACGATAAATAGGCAGGGGTGGGAGTAAATTTCAAAAAATTTCATTCAAAAATAAAAATTTCAAAAAGTTTATAAAAACAAAATTAAAGTTTATAAAATTTGCTACTGATTTGATTTACTAAAATTTTTTGTAGGACCCTACACATTTCCGTAGAGAAACAAAATACCTTATTTTTGTCCACCCCCAGGCTTAGATTGACTGGACTATAGATTCAAGATGCCATTTGTGCCTTGAAATGGCTCAAATTCGTCATTTTTTCACAGAAAAAGGCTCAAGATTGGGTTGAAAATGCCATTCGATCATGAAAATGGCTTAAAATTGCCTTTTTATCAAAGAAAAAGGCTTAAAATCAAGTTCAAAGTGCCATTCGATCCTGAAAGTTGCAATCAATTTTATAACGCCAATTCTTACAGAAAAATGATTGAACTTCTTGGACGAAAAAGTTGTTTTTTAAATAATTTTTGTGGATTTTAGGTCAAGACAAAGTAGATAAACATTGACAGGAAGAGTATCAGGTTTAGAACAAAAGAGATATTTTAAAAAATATTATTTTACAAGATTTTTTTTTTCACAAACGTCGCAGGAAGTTAGATATGGAAATAGGATTTTTCGATGATGTGGCTAAAAGAGAAAAAAAAACTTTGAAATTTTATATTTAAAAGGGTCTGGTTTGTTAAAGTCATGTTTTTTCTTCTTTCTCGTTTTCGAAACGGGTTTGTAAAGTGCGTGCGCGTTTGTAGAGAAAAAAATAAAAGGTCTACCTGAAAAAAGGTACACGCCGTCTTAAAAACTTGGCCTTACCTGAGTGTACAGCCTCGTCTTCTTCGAGTTTGACGTGTCTTCTCTCTTGAGCTTTATTCGCAGCGGAAGATAAAATGGTTTCGTCGTGAGTTTGCTCGATGACGATGACTGGGACGTCTTCTTTAGGTTTGGGGCCTGTTCGTGTCAAAATGGTGGAGGAGCTTCTGCTGAGTTTTCGTGAAGAAGAACGCCTAATTAAAGACAAAGGGGATCGCTGTCCTGGCTGCTTGGACGGCGAAGCAGAAGGAGATTTCGATATCGCTTCCAATGCTTGGGCAGAAGACGACAGCAGTTTGGCAGAAACTTTAAGCAACGGTGAACGTATCCTTGCTGTAGGTGAATGCGGTATCGTCAATCTTGGTGACTTCAATGGGCTTTTGGAAGGCGAAATACGCCTCAAGACGGGCTTCGGCCTTTCGGTCACCCTAGCGACGATCTTCTTCGGCTCCTCCTTCTTCACGCTGGGACTCCTTAAGATCTTCTTCGGTGACTTATCTTGCACAGGCGACTTCTCACCTAGCGGCACGTAAAATGTCGAACGACGCCTATTGGCGCCATTCGTGTTTTCCGCGTCTGTTATCATCACGTCATCACATGAAAAATCACCGGGGGCACAATCACGAAACGCGTCACAAGGCAGACAAGCATGAACTGGTCAGAATTCCCTTCTCCGGCGCGCTCGGATTTTCTGTTCGGCTCTCTTCGGCCTTCGACGCCCCTTCTCGCTTTTACATTCTCCACTTCCAACTCCTCCCTACACAATATTACTTTCTAGTTTTTAATATTAAAATCCATCTCCATTTTTGTCCATTTCATCTCGCTTTTCCCTTAATTTTCAACCATCGCTTTTATTTACTTTTTATAAACTTCAATTAATAATAAATCAATCAAATTGATAAGATAACGTATCAAATTGGGTCGATTTTTTCTGTCAATTATAGGATGTAACATAAAACTTGACAAACGACAATTTTTCGACATAAACCTGGTCAATTTACGCCATTCTATGTTTCAGGAAAGAATAATAGAAGCTTGTACACAGATTTCAGGTTTTTCGACATAAACCGGGTGAATTTATCCGATTCTAAGTGTTTTAGCGAAAGAAGTTAAAGTTTTTATCCAGATTTCAGTTTTTTTCGACACAGGGTAGGATAGGTAAAATTATCATTAAATGCTAAAAAGTGAAGCTATAAGAGGCCATTTTGTCGCAAAAGAATGAAATCTAGATATAAAGGGACACTTCGGTTCAAAAAAAGGATAAAAAATCAAGCTAAAAAGGGCCTTTTTTTGTCGTAAAGAAAAAAATCTAGCTAAAAGGGTTCCTAATGTCAAAAAATCGAGCAAAAATGGCTCCTAGTGTACAAGTATTGGTCCTGGAGCTTGCCTAGAGACACGAACTTTCTCATAGGTCTACAGATTTCGGGGGATCCAAAAATTTCACCCAAACATATTATAATTATTTAATTAGTTAATTAATTAATTTATAGAAAAAAAATTTTTCAGTCATAACTTGAATTTGGTGATAATTTTGTGAAAATGGGACTAATTTCACTTAAACACATTATAATTACCTAATTAGTTAATTAAATAATTAATTTAAACAAAATTTTTTTTTCAATCATAACTTTAATTTTGTGATGATTTTATGAAAATGGGACTAATTTCACTCAAACACATTATAACTACCTAATTACCTAGTTAATTAATTAATTAAATAATTTTTGAGATTTTTTTTTTCAATCATAACTTGAATTTGGTGATAATTTTATGAAAATGGGACTAATTTCACTCAAACTCAATATAATTACCTAATTACATAATTAATTACCTAATTAGTTAATGAAATTTAATCGGGATCACGTGAAGATTATTTGGTTAAAATTTGGTGAAGATCGGACCGGTAGAAAGCCCGTAGCACAGTTTTGCAAACTTTAGACGGACATATCTCCGCCATTTTGTCGAATTTCAAAAATCGCTCTCGTCACTTTCAAGATAACCACGAAAGGAGATTGTGTGAAAATTTCGTGAAAATCGGATGAAAATTGTGGCCGTGAAGTGTTCCGAGATAAAAAGGCGACGGACGGCGGACGGCCGGCACCACAGACAAAGTCATGTCCGGCCAAAGATCAAAAGTCAGTTTGACCCTAGGGGGTCTGGAAGACCCTTCCCCAAAAACCCGAATCCGACGGTAATACAATAACTTCTCTTTGAGAAAGTTAAAAAGGGCCCCTTAGCCCTAGTGTCTAAAAAGGATTAAAAATCAATACGTATAAGAAGAGCTCCTAGAGTCCAAGAAGGATTATAATTCAAGCTAAAAGGCCCCTAGTGTCCCATAAAGATTAAAATCAAGCTAAAAGAGCCTTTTTTCGTCACAAAGAACCCTAATCTAGTTAAAAGGGTCCCTTGAAAAAAAAAAAAAAAAGATCAAAAACCTACCTATAAGGGCTCCTAGTTTCCAAAAAAGATCAAGATCAAGCTAAAAGGGCCCCTAGTGTCTAACAAAGATCAAAAACCAAGCTTAAAAAAAATCTACTTAAAAGGCCCCTAGTGTAAAAAAAAAAAAAAAAAAAAAAAAAAAAAAAAAAAAAAAAAAAATCAATAGGTATAAGAAGAGCTCCTAGAGTCCAAGAAGGATTATAATTCAAGCTAAAAGGCCCCTAGTGTCCCATAAAGATTAAAAATCAAGCTAAAAAGCCTTTTTCGTCACAAAGAACCCTAATCTAGTTAAAAGGGTCCCTTGTGTATAAAAAAAAAAAAAAAAAAAAAAAAAAAAAAAAAAAAAAAAAAAAAAAAAAAAGATAAAAAACCTACCTATAAAGGCTCCTAGTTTCCAAAAAAGATCAAGATCAAGCTAAAAGGGCCCCTAGTGTCTAACAAAGATCAAAAACCAAGCTTAAAAAAAATCTACTTAAAAGGCCCCTAGTGTAAAAAAAAAAAAAAAAAAAAAAAAAAAATCAATAGGTATAGAGAAAGCTCCTAGAGTCCAAGAAGGATTATATTCAAGCTAAAAGGCCCCTAGTGTCCCATAAAGATTAAAAATCAAGCTAAAAGAGCCTTTTCGTCACAAAGAACCCTAATCTAGTTAAAAGGGTCCTTGTGTAAAAAAAAAAAAAAAAAAAAAAAAAAAAAAAAAAAAAAAAAAAAGAAGTCAAACCTACCTATAAAGGGCTCCTAGTTTCCAAAAAAAGATCAAGATCAAGCTAAAAAGGGCCCCTAGTGTCTAACAAAGATCAAAACCAAGCTTAAAAAAAATCTACTTAAAAGGCCCCTAGTGTAAAAAAAAAAAAAAAAAAAAAAAAAAAAATCAATAGGTATAAGAAGAGCTCCTAGAGTCCAAGAAGGATTATAATTCAAGCTAAAAGGCCCCTAGTGTCCCATAAAGATTAAAAATCAAGCTAAAAGAGCCTTTTTCGTCACAAAGAACCCTAATCTAGTTAAAAGGGTCCCTTGTGTATAAAAAAAAAAAAAAAAAAAAAAAAAAAAAAAAAAAAAAAAAGATCAAAAACCTACCTATAAAGGGCTCCTAGTTTCCAAAAAAGATCAAGATCAAGCTAAAAGGGCCCCTAGTGTCTAACAAAGATCAAAAACCAAGCTAAAAAAAATCTACTTAAAAGGTCCCTAGTGTAAAAAAAAAAAAAAAAAAAAAAAAAAAAAAAAAAAAAAAAAAAAAAAATCAATAGGTATAAGAAGAGCTCCTAGTGTCCAAGAAGGATTATAATTCAAGCTAAAAGGCCCCTAGTGTCTCACAAAGATTTTTTTTTTTTTTTTTTTTTTTAATTAAAGGCTTCTCACAAAGATAAAAATCAAGCTAAAAAGGGCCCTTTTCGTCTCAAACACTTTGGTTAAAGGGCCCCCTGTGTCCGAAAAAAGATCAAAAATCAAGCTAAAAAGGGACCCTTGTGTCCAAAAAGGATCAAAATATCGGTAAAACTGTTGAATTTACCCCATTCTGTGTATTAGAGAAGAATGGCTTTTACCCAGATTTCATGAATTTATCCCATTCTATGTTTCAGGGAAGAAGTATGGAAGCTTTTACCCTAACTTCAGCTTTTTCGACATAAAGGTGATGAATTGACCCCATTTTAAGTGTTTAATGGAAGAAATTCCAAGTTTTTACACTACTAGAAGGTTTTTGTGGCCAAACAATAGATTCTTTAAGCCAGATTTCACTGTTTTTGACACTCTATAGTGATTCTAACCGATATTTGACTTCACCCTCATATTATTTGTCCGATTAAACAGACTGGTGGTTTAATCCGGACATTCTTAACGAGTGAGTGGGCCTCGAAGGAAGCTATTAAATCGTCTGAGGGTCCCCCAAGTAGAAAAGGTCCCCTTAATTGCCTATCTCATTCAATATTTTCACTCCTTTTTTAAATAAATCCTCCTAGGTGACAGAGACAATTATTAAAATATGATTTAACTGATTAATGACGTCGCAATTTACCTTTTATTGTAAACGCATCTGTATTCTGTAATAAGAGACGCATCTGCTTTATGTTTACATTTTTTAAGGGAGGGTGAAATCGGATTTCGACGCCACCCCTTGTCCGGATACGGGACCATTTTTTGTCGACGGCCACGAGAAAGTTGGCGGTTTCGAAAAATGATTCCGATTGATTTTTTACGGTCGAAGAGTCGTTTTCGGGGTTTTTAAAGGCTCGCTAAACGATTATTCACGTGGAAATCGACCCGAATAGCATCCACGGAGCGCGAAACGTCCTTAATAACCTCTAAACGTTTCGGGAAGGTTCATCAAACCTTTTTAGTTTCAAGACATAACAAGTTTTTAATGTTTCGAACCTCGATATTGATGCAATGCAGAGATTTCGTAGTTGAAGTTTTTATGGGAAGCCATTGTTGTAATAAATAAAAGGAATTTTTTTCTTTAACTTGTAATAAAGGCCAAACGGTCCTTCTGAGTAAAAAAAAAAACTAGGAACATATTTTACTACTATTTCTCTTCAAAATACGACGATAGTGGGTCAATAAATGGAAATGATGTTTTTCATAGTTCTACCGTTTGGAGATTAGAACTTCTAAGGTATCGTAATTCGACCATTTAGGGCCTATGAAGTGTCAGAATTCGATTATTTAGGGCATCTTGGGTGTCAAAATTCGATGATCAGGGAATCTGAAGTGTGAGAATTCGACGATTGGGTTCTCTGAAGGGTCAGAATTCGACGACTAGACCTCTGAAATGAAAAGATTCGACGATTAGGGCCTCTGAATTGTCAGAATTCGACGATTAGCCCCTTTTAAGGATCAGAAATCGACGATTAGGGCCTCTGAAATGACAAAATTCAACGATTAGGGCCTCTGAAGTGTCAGAATTCGACGATTAGGGCCTCTGAATTGTCAGAATTCGACGATTAGCCCCTTTTAAGAATCAGAAATCGACGATTAGGGCCTCTGAAATGACAAAATTCAACGATTAGGGCCTCTGAAGTGTCAGAATTCGACGATTAGGGCCTCTTAAGGGTCAGAATTCGACGAATAGGCCCACTGAGGGGGTCAGAATTCGACGATTAGGCCCACTGAGGGGGTCAAAATTCGACAATTAGGCCCTCTAAAGGGTCAGAATTCGACGAATAGGCCCACTGAGGGGGTCAGAATTCGACGAATAGGCCCACTGAGGGGGTCAGAATTCGACGAATAGGCCCACTGAGGGGGTCAGAATTCGACGAATAGGCCCACTGAGGGGTCAGAATTCGACGAATAGGCCCACTGAGGGGGTCAGAATTCGACGAATAGGCCCACTGAGGGGGTCAGAATTCGACGAATAGGCCCACTGAGGGGGTCAGAATTCGACGATTAGGCCCACTGAGGGGGTCAGAATTCGACGAATAGGCCCACTGAGGGGGTCAGAATTCGACGAATAGGCCCACTGAGGGGGTCAGAATTCGACGAATAGGCCCACTGAGGGGGTCAGAATTCGACAATTAGGCCCTCTAAAGGGTCAGAATTCGACGAATAGGCCAACTGAGGGGGTCAGAATTCGACGATTAGGGCCTCTGAAGTGACAAGATTCGACGATTAGGGCCTCTGAAGTGTCAGAATTCGAAGATCGGGCCCTCTGAAGGGTCAGAATTCGGCGATTAGCTCCTCTGAAGGGTCAGAATTCGTCGATTAGAGGCCACAAAAACCGTTTCATTTGTGTTTAACACCAATTTTCAATCACGGTTTCCACTGAATCCGCACATCGTGACAATCAGGTTTAGTACATGGATATCGGATTTCGCACACGTGTCGTGACGTCGTGACGCATTCACCGCTTACGGACACGTAACGGGTAGAAAATACTTTTTTTCAATAGTAATTGTAAATAATAAGTAATAACGTTTAAATTTTATATGGCCCATTTATCTACGTTTTCTATTTTTTCCCCTTTCAATCCTTTCGTCACTCTCTATTTATCTTTCGGTCCCCTATAAAAAAACTATTCGTTTCTAGGGTCTTAATCCCTCAGCCGGCTTGTAACCAGTTCATTTGTCATGCAAAATTTGTTTGTTTATTCGGGTTGGAAACTGGTCGAAGAGTTCACAGTTTTCCCATTTGAAATCTGAAGAATGTTTAAGTTTAATCTAGCCAAGTGTGAAATCTTGTCCGGGCAAGTCCCTAGGCTGAATACAGGAGGGAAATCATTTTATGTTGAAAACGGAAAATCTACTATTTATAAATAAACCAAAAACAAGGAAGATACCGCATCCGGAGAATCAATGGCCGGTTACAGTCCGTCGGTTTCGAAATTATTGTTTACACCAAAGTTAATGACCCAGGAACGTCAAGTTTTCCAAAGGGGGAGGGAAAATATGGAACCGAATAAACGGAAATGGATAATTCAAACGGTTTTTAAAATATTTTTTTCTCGTGGATGATAATGGAGACAAACAAAAGGGGGAGAGGTGTTCACACATAGCTCTTTGGGGAGTAACATTAATGCTGTGGCATGCACTAGGACAATATATAAAAGAGACGGTGAAAGGCCTAGTCAGTATGTTCTCAACACTTGCTGAGGTAACCATCTACCCTCAGATTTATTACTTAAAAACCCGACCGTATAAAAAAAAGAGTCGATTTATGTCTTTCCTCCCCACGAAAAACTTTTTACTCCTCCAAATTCTTTCAAGGTTTAGAAACTTTTATCAATAAGATCAGACCTTACACAAGCCGAAATCGGAGAGAAACGCCTCTGATATATTCCAAAATCCAAGAAGAATCCAAAAAAATTAGGAGTTAATTAGGAGTACACATCAGAGATCTTTGTGGTTAAAGTCTGACACTCCAGTGCCATTTGATCGCCAAATGTTAACACTTCAGAGTCTCTTATTTGAAATTTTGACACTTTAGAGTACTCTGTCGTAGCATTATATCACTTTATAGAACTTTATCGTCGAATTTCGACACTTTAGAGAACTTTATCATCGAATTCCGACACTTTCGAGAACTTTATCGTTGAATTCTGACACTTTAGAGTACTTTATCGTCGAGTTCCGAGACGTTAGAGAACTTTATCGTCGTGTTCCGAGACTTTGGAGAACTTTATCGTCGAGTTCCGACACTTTAGAGAACTTTATCGTAGAGTTCCTACAATTTGGAGAACTTTATTGTCGAGTTCCGACACTTTAGAGAACTTTATCGTCAATTCCGACACTTTAGAGAACTTTATCGTCAAATTTCGACACTTTGGAGGGCTTTATCGTTGAATTCCGACACTTTAGAGAACTTTATCATTGAGTTCAGACACTTTAGAATACTTTATCGTCGAATTCCGACAATTTGGAGAACTTTATTGTCGAGTTCCGACACTTTAGAGAACTTTATCGTAGAGTTCCGACACTTTAGAGAACTTTATCGTAGAGTTCCGACACTTTAGAGAACTTTATCGTAGAGTTCCGACACTTTAGAGAACTTTATCGTCGAGTTCCGACACTTTAGAGAACTTTATCGTCGAGTTCCGACACTTTAGAGAACTTTATCGTTGAGTTCCGACACTTTAGAGAACTTTATCGTCGAGTTCCGACACTTTAGAGAACTTTATCGTCGAGTTCCGACACTTTAGAGAACTTTATCGTCAATTCCGACACTTTAGAGAACTTTATCGTCAAATGTCGACACTTTGGAGGGCTTTATCGTTGAATTCCGACACTTTAGAGAACTTTATCATTGAGTTCAGACACTTTAGAATACTTTATCGTCGAAATCTTTTTTTGTTTCTTTGTTAATTTTATTTAAAATTGTAATTTTTAATTAGTTATGTCTTTTGTTTGTTTTGTTAATTATGTCTATGTACCATTTAGGTTTTACCTTTTTTGGTAAAACCTGTAGATGTACGATAAATAAATAAATAAATAAATTCCGACACTTTAGAGAACTTCATTGTCGAGTTCAGACACTTTAGAGAACTTTATCGTCGAATTACGAAACTTAAGAGAACTTTATCGTCCAGTTCCGACAATTTGGAGAATTTTATCGCTGAGTTCCGACACTTTAGAGAACTTTATCGTCGAGTTCAGACACTTTAGAGTACTTTATCGTCGAATTACGAAACTTTAGAGAACTTTATCGTCGAATTCCTACACTTTAGAGAACTTTATCGTCGAGTTCCGACAATTTAGAGTACTTTATCGTCGAGTTCCGACACTTTAGGGTAATTTATCGTCGAATTCCGACACTTTAGAGAACTTTATCGTCGAGTTCCGACACTTAAGAGTCAGCAATCGTCAAATTCCGAACTTTCCCATATAGTCGAACTAGTCCTTTGTAGTCCACTGTCCTATATAGTCGAATTCTGAGTTCAATAGAGCAGAGTTCCGACTTTGTATGTATCGATAAAATCGGTTAAAAGTTGTGGAATTTCCGGTCGTTTAAACGTCCAGTCGTGAAATCACTCCGCAATGGACACTGGAAGCCAAATTGTGGGAGTTTCTTCGATTAGAATCGGCAAACGGTCGATAAAATGTCAAAAGTAAATTCGCTCCTGGAATTTTCGCTTCCTGCTTTTAAAAGAGAAAGATCACGATTGGGTTACTCAAGAGGACCAAATATGTGCCAACTGTTATCTAGGTCGGAAGGTTATCCCGTCGTTCCCTTTCTTTTCTAAAAGCCTCCTTGTCGTACTAGCCGGACTTATCGTTTTGACCCTTTGATTAATAATGAAGGCTCAAGTGGGGGATCACCCTTATCGGGGCTTCTTGATTCCCATGAGATCTTTCTTCCCAGCAGGGCTATCACCCTCCCGATCTGATTAATTTCATTGCCATCGCTCACTTGACCCTCTCATTTAGACTTCAAGGTAGAATAAGAGTTTTGAGTCCCTAATATTTTCATCAAGGGGAGCCACCCTTAAAGGGCTGACGACGTCTTATCTCCTCTAATCTTTAAATTTGCATATCTGATATGGCGGTTACCGCAAAGACAAAGGTTATCGCCGCTTTTTCTCCTGGGGTATCCTCTTTCTTTTCTTTCCGTCACTTGAGACCTAAAACCAAATCTTCTTTTGTCGAAGAAATTAAATCTTCTTAGTAGCCTACACAGTTCAGAGGCTCCAGAGTTCAGTCCATTTCCATGGGAGAGGTTCCAATTTCATGTCAAAATGGATATCCTATAAAAGCGACACTTTAAGCAAATTTTCGAGTGAGGGCTTTATTTAATTTATAGTTCGAATCAACACTAGTCTTCGTATTCCCTATGGGTTTTGAAAAAATAGGGAAGTTCAAGCTGTTCTCACGTGAATACAAATAAGGTTGACTCATTCTTTCCTTTTTTTTCTCCCTTCTTACTTCTACGTTCTCTTTATAGTAAAAGTTCAAAGGTCCAAGGACAACAAGTTTAAGGCTATTAAATTCCTCGTTTTCGAACGATATCGCTTGATTTTTATGTTGGATTTTAGTCGCTTTTGTTGTAAAGTGAAAAATTAAGTGGCTACACCTGGCATGTCCACCTGCCTGGGGCACGCCGAAGGAGATACATCTGTCCTTGTTTCGAAGAAGTCGCATTCTAAAGTTGCAAAGAAGTTAAAATTTAGTAGAAGGGTATTTCCTGACAGGCGAAGGTGTGTCCGATGGACGATAAATTTTCGGAAGTTTTAATCAAAAAAGGGCTCTCCCTTTACTTGGGGGATTTACAATAAGCATTAACATCTCCGCTCTTTTCCCACGGGCTTCTCCCTTGACATGGTTGACATTAATTGATCGTAAACATTGACGAAAAATGGCGTTCAACTTGGTAATTTCCTCGAGTAAATGAGTTGAACTAGTTTACGATTTTAAGCACCGAGGTAACTGTTTGGTTTACTTTTACCGTTAACATGAGAAGGGTTCGTCTGAGACATTCTGACAACTTCTTGGCTTTTTGAGGCGGGCGTCAAAGGATCCTCGTTGCTCAAGAGTTCAAAATTCTAATCGGAAGAATGGATCTCGGATTAAGAGAACGGGGAAGGCGTGAACCCGCTTCGGGCCGTTTTAACACTCCACACGAAAAAAAAGCAGTGATTTGAGGAAGTGACCCCAATATGAAATAATCAGGCAATCGACCTGAAGGAAATCGCAGGACCTTATATGTCCGAGTTATGGGATCCGTTTTGTGTTGAGTAAACCCACAAAATAAGCTAAGAATAGTGCCTATTCCTTCATAGGATCGTTAAAATCGATGTTATGGGCCATTATTGCTCTATATAATGTGAGAACCGTTCAAAATCAACAAAAAAATGTCATGACTTTCTTTGGTGGAAGAGTAAAGTTAGGATTGTAAGATCTAGGATAACTAGAGGGTGAAATTTTCTTACAGGGAGGTAACTTTTTAAGGAGCAATCGGGATGCTGTTAGTAAGATGGGGTAATAGAGATGATTTTGGGAATGGAAGCAATATCGGGGTACATATTGATTTTTGATGGGGTAATTGTTATGATGGTAAGTTGTGGGGTAATTGGGATTTGGGATGCTGTTAGTAATAACCAATAAGGTAATTAAGATGCTGTCGATGATAGGGTAATAGGGATGATTTTGGCAAGGGTAATCAGGGTAATATAGTGGTTTTGGTAGTGGGGTAATTGTTAAGATGTCAGCAATGGGGTAATAAGGATGATTTTGGCAAGGGTAATCAGGGTAATCAGGGTAATATAGTGGTTTTGGTAGTGGGGTAATTGTTAAGATGTCAGCAATGGGGTAAGTAATAGGGATGATTTTGGCGAGGGTAATCAGGGTAATATAGTGATTTGGTTAGTAGGGTACATAATTGTTAAGATGTTAGCGATGGGGTAATAGGGATGGTTACTTATGGCCAAGGTAATCGAGCGATTTTGTTAAAAGGGTAGTTGAGTTGATGTTTTTACTTGTTAATGGGGTAATTGGGATGATGTTAGTAATAACTAATAACTAATAAGGTAATTAAGATGCTGTCGATGATTTGGTAATATGGATGATTTTGGCAAGGGTAATCAGGGTAATAAAGTGTTTTGTTGGTGGGGTAATTGTTAAGATGTCAGCGATGGGGTAATAGGGATGATTATGGTAAGGGTAATCGGGATAAAACTGTGATTTTGTTGAAGGGGTAATTCTGAGTTTTTCTTGATGGGGTAATTGGGGGGATGATTTTGACATTGGAGGTAATCGAGCGATTTTGTAATAAGGGTAATTGAGTTGATGTTATTACTTGTTAATGGGGTAATTGGGATGCTGTAAGTAAAGAAATAATTAAGATGCTGTCGGTGATAGGGTAATAGGGATGATTTTGGCAAGGGTAATCAGGGTAATAAAGTGATTTTATAAGTGGGGTAATTGGGATGATGTTAGCAATGGGGTAATTTAAAGGGGATATAGGAGGTATTGGGTAATTAAGGGTAATTGAATGCTATTACTTGGTATAATGTGGTAATTAGGGCAATATGAAAATTTGCAATTTGGTACCTAGTTGAGATAATAAAGAAATGTCAAATAGACAGTAGGAGGTTGTTTACTTCGACATTCAGTTCACCTTTTATCTGCTAGAATGCGCCACTTGCCTAGATCCCAATATACGAAACGGAAGGCGCTAAGACCCCGCTAAACCCGCACAACACAAAAGCTAAGCCGTCTTTTCATTCAAGGCGCTCATAATTTCTTTTAAAACCTACAACAAAGTTGCCAAGAAAAAAAATTGGCCGAATATTTCGAACGTTATGAGCCCAGTTTTCTAAACAGTAAATTCTATCTTTGGTCACTGTTTAATTTTTTATTTTTGTCAAAGAGGAAATGAGTATCCATTACGAGTATAAAAAAGTATTCTTCTCAAGAAAAAAAAGTTCCTTACACCTGCTGCTCTTAAAGAATCGTGGTCAAACCACATCCTCTTTTTCTTCTCTTACTTTTCTCAGCCATTTTGGTAATTTTTTGATTTAGAGAACGCAGTAATGAGAATCCCCGCATTGTATATTACACGGAGATTTGGGATGCGGTAAAAAATAAAACGCGAGGCCGTATATTATTCCGAAATGGACTTAGGAGGGCGTTTTAGGCAGTTTTCTTCTCTCTTGAGATTAATAAAGGAAGAAACATTAAGAAAGTTTTTCGGTCATTAAGCAAAACCGGGGCAATTGAAATAAAATACAAGGAAATGATGGATTTTTGCTTCTTTTGGCATGGAAAGGAAGTTTTTAATTGGGGTTAAAAGGGTCGAGCTGAGGATTAAAACGGAAGGTCCCTTCGGATCCAGACTTTTCTGGCTGGATTCCTTCAGATGGCCTAATAAACATGCTTTACATGACCGGGATATTCTAGAGGCAATAAAGGCGTTTTTGTGAACTCCCCTTTTTTTGGAGGGGTGAGAAATATTAAAAAGAGATTTTAACAATTCCTTATACATAGCGACAAGTTGGCTTTTGTCCCGGAAAATTGCAGTCGCCTCATTTGAGACAAAAACGGGAGGACAAAGACTTCGAGTATTACAATGACCGGATTTTTTTTTCTCTCATCCTTGAACCTTCACAAAATGTGTCGAATCCCGCTGACATACATTCAATAGGTCGGAATGGGTTGGGTTTTCCGGTATTTTTCACCAAAAACTGACAAAATGAAATACGTTCAGTTTTGTATTATGTAAATGAAAAATATTTTCTGATGAGATTTTCTCGAAAGTTGAATTCATTAGTCTCTTCCAATTGCTCCAACTTGATCGTCTTAGTTACCCTAATTAGTAATTACTAACTTTTTCTCAATTACCAGAATTACCCCGTTACAAACATATACAAAATTACCCCATTACTAACATCATCTCAATGACCACAAAATATCCCATTACTAACATCATCATCTCAATCACCCCAAAATATCCTATTACTAACATCATCTCAATCACCACAAAATATCCCATTACTAACATCATCTCAATCATCCCAAAATATCCTATTACTAACATCATCTCAATCACCACAAAATATCCCTTTACTAACATCGTCATCTCAATCACCAAAATATCCTATTACTAACATCATCTCAATCACCACCAAATATCCCTTTACTAACATCGTCATCTCAATCACCAAAATATCCTATTACTAACATCATCTCAATCACCACAAAATATCCCATTACTACCATCATCATCTCAATAACCCCAAAATATCGTAATACTAACATCATCTCAATCACCCCAAAATATCTTATTAATAACATCATCTCAATCACCACAAAATATCCCTTTACTAACATCGTCATCTCAATCACCAAAATATCCTATTACTAACATCACCTCAATCACCACAAAATATCCCTTTACTAACATCATCATCTCAATCACCACAATTACGCTTTTACTGTACTAACATTATATCATTTATCCCATTACCTACTAACATCATCTCAATCATCACAAAATATCCCTTTACTAACATCGTCATCTCAATCACCAAAATATCCTATTACTAACATCACCTCAATCACCACAAAATATCCCTTTACTAACATCATCATCTCAATCACCACAATTACGCTTTTACTGTACTAACATTATATCATTTATCCCATTACCTACTAACATCATCTCAATCACCACAAAATATCCCTTTACTAACATCGTCATCTCAATCACCAAAATATCCTATTACTAACATCATCTCAATCACCACAAAATATCCCATTACTACCATCATCATCTCAATCACCAAAATTTCCTATTACTAACATCATCTCAATCACCCCAAAATATCTTATTACTAACATCATCTCAATCACCACAAAATATCCCTTTACTAATATCATCATCTCAATCACCACAATCACGCTTTTACTGTACTAACATTATCTCATTTATCCCATTACTAACATCACCTCAATCACCACAAAATATCCCATTACTAACATCTCAATCACCACAAAATATCCCATTACTATCATCATCTCAATCACCACAAGATATCCAATTACTAACACCATCTCAATCACCACAATTACACTATTACCTACTGTCCTAACATTATCTCATTTATCCCATTACTAACATCATCTCCATTACCACGATTGGCCCATTAGTAATAAAATCTTAATTACCTTAATTACCCATTAACAAAATAGCTACATATCCCAAATCATCCCATTTCCTCGATTTCCAAAAATAATCCAAAACCATTAGCAAAATCTATACCAACATCACCATAATTATCCCAGATATCAGGTACCCCATTATCTCAATTATTACTAAAATCATCTACATCACCCCAATTCCTTTACATCATCTCAATACTCCGTCACTGATATCACAATTACCCATTGACAAAATCTCTTCATTAACCCACGACCTCCATTGAAAAAGTTTCCTCGCTTTAGCAAGCGCATAAGCCTCCAAGAAATGTTTAAAACGAATCCGGATTTCGATTTAAAAATTCATATTTATACGAACGATCCCTATTTTTTGACATTTAATACAACAATCGTGAGTCAAGGTTCTGACAGAATTCGAGGTATTTCGGAGCGATGATTGGTAGAGGTTGAGATAATTTCAGACGGAATCCCTCCGGAAAACGTTCCAAAGGCGGCCATCAAACTTTGAAAAGGGTTGAGGGTGAAAAAAGAAGCTCTTCATTCCTAAAACGATCCTCACTTATCCCGAAAAACGAACGAATCCTCAGAGGAAATCAATTTACGCTTTTTCCTTCAAGGCGAAAAATACTTCTGGCACTTCATTTGGCATCATTTTTCGCCTTTAATTGAAATTTTAATTAAAAGGATGTTTTTGTTTTCAAACACGATTTTGAAAGAACTGGGAACCAGGACATGAGAACACCCAACTTTCCAATAATTTTCCCAAATATAAAAAAAGCCTACAACCTTTACGTAAGACCTAAAAAAACAATGGGAACTTTTGTTTTTTCACATAATTTTTTAAAAAAATACCTTCTTCGTCAAAAACGGGCGCGAAGGCTCTGGGCAGAGACAGTGATTTTGACTCACCTGAAAAAAAGGAAAAGAAAATTAGTTAACGAAATAAACAAACGATTTATTTATATCAAGGTCAAAGTTCTCATTATACAAAATGGTGGAGGAGTTGGAAACCGCCCAGATTCGCTTTATTCCGTTCATTTGCTGACGTGAACAAGAAAACGTATTATGGGAATCCATTCATAATTTGTCAGAAATTAGAACTAAATGAGGTCAAAAATCAAGAAAAAAGGTCTCGTCAGGTCAGTCTGGTAGTTTTGGAAGTAAAACCACCAAAACTGGAACTTTCTCAAAAAGTGTCTTTTTACAGACCTGTTCATTTGTTGGGCGGAACGCGCCGATTTCCTAGCCCCAACCTTCTAAGATCAAGTATTAGTCCAGTCAAACTAAGCCTGGGGGTGGAAAAAAATAAGGTATTTTTTTTATCCACGGAAATGTGTAGGGGTTGGTCCCCTGATTAACCAAAAAAAAAGTCCATAACCGAAACCAGTGCGCATTGGACGCTAGAGCGTTTTTAATACGATTTTCTTCGTTTTTTTCCTAATATCTCGAAAACCGTAGGTCGTAGGCGAAAACATTATTAGTACAAAATTAAAGATAATTACATTTCCTATAATTTTGAGCTGATACGATTTTTTGTAGGACCAAACGTATCGGAGCTACGAGGATGCAAAAAAACCATGGCTTTCTATTTTGACCTCTGAAGGACAGAAGACGTCATCTAATCAAAAAAGTGTACTTAATAAAAGTTGTAGAGAATTTAATTACCTTTAAGAACCAACCCTAAAAAAAATTAACGGTCAAAAGTCGGGGGTGGGGGTAAATTTCAAAATATTAAAAAAAAATTTTCATTCAAAAATTGAAATTTCAAAAAAAATGAATGAAGACAAAATTAAGGTTTATAAAATTTGCTACAAATTTGATTTACTAAGATTTTTTGTAGGACCAAACGTTTCTGAGCTACGAGGCGACAGGTCTTTTTGGAGTAAAAAATGTATTTTTGAACATTACCCCCACCCCTACCTGTTGATTTTTAATTGATTCTCGATAGTTGATTTTAAATGGAAATTCCATTCTCTACGACGTTTACTTAGCATTCTTTTTTGATTAGAAAACGCCTTCCTTGCTTTTTTCCGACTTTTCTAAAATCTTACTTTTTTCATAGGAAAAGCTCGAAAATCTTTTTAGTCGCTCATAGCGCAGAAACGTTTGGTCCTACAAAAAATCGTAGTAAATCAAATCTATAGAAAATTTTATAAGCTTTAATTTTGATTTTATAAATTTTTTTGAAATTTCAATTTTTTAATGAAATTTTTGAAATATTGATCGTTAATTGCTTTTTGAGAGTTGTTTTTAAATGGTAATTAATTCTCTACAACTTTTATTAAGTACGATTTTTTGATTAGATGACGCCTTCTGTCCTTTAGTGGTCAAAATAGAAAACCCCAGTTTTTTGCGACCTCGTAGCTCAGAAACGTTTGGTCCTACGAAAAAATCATATTAGCTAAAAATTATAGCAAATTTAATTATCTTTAATTTTGTACTAAAAATTATTTCGCCTACTATTTACGGTTTTCGAGACATTGGCGAAAAAACGAAAAAAATCACCTTAAAAACTTTTAAACTTTCGGTTATGGACTTTTTTTTTGGTTAATCATGGGACCAACCCCTACACATTTCCGTAGAGAAACAAAATACCTTATTATTTTTTTCTTTTATTTGGCCTTTTCGGGCTTAGTTTGACTGGACTCATATGGTGAAAACAATTTCATTTTGAGAAAGTTAAAAATTCCGGGGACAGCCAAACGTGCTTTGTCCAAAAAAATTACGTTTAAGTAGGTACTAACGGTATATTTAACATTTTTGGAGGTACCGTTTGCTATTATTCAAATAATAAAGCGTCGATAACCTTTTGAAAACCGAGTAAAGTTCCCAAAAGGCTTGAAAACGTAATAAAGTCGTTTTTTAGGGGTTCGATGTTTACGGTGTAGGTTGGAAACAATAGACTTGCCGAGCTTAGCGTGAAACTAAACCTGTCCGGAGATGCTAAACCCGTAAACTTCCCGACCTTCTGAATTATTCAAATTAAACCTTTCGCTCTTCCCGTTCTCGATCCAAAGGAGAAGTCAATTTTAGTGTAATTTTTGAAACAGAAATTGCCTTTTTTCTCATTTCAGATCCTTAACGAGCGGATGGAAGCGTAGGCGGTTCCGGAAGTTTTAAGGTTGAATGGCCGGATGCGTTATATCTGATATGGTAACGCCTATATAACTTTTAAATTTCACTTAACGACATTAATAATCTAATTAATGAACCGCAAATACAGAGAATTCAAGGTATAACCACTCGTACTGATCATCGAATACTCCCTGATCATTTCCCTCAATACCTACTGGTTAGGTCAATATCTACTGTTGTTCCGTGATTTTCCTCCAGCACTTCATAATCACCCTGATCATCCCATACTGACCATTCCTGATCATCTCGCCAATACCTCTTATAAAGTCGCTCCCTGAT
>JAGWEN010001189.1:0-36716 GCA_018703685.1 Orius laevigatus
AAGAAGAACAAATGCACCATTACATATTCCGCCATTTCCTAGGCAATTTCCTCCTATTTTAATTAATTGCTACGTACAACTTGTCTTAATAGCCTTTCTAATGCATTATTTATGTTCTAAGTGTATTGCTTCAAGCTATATCCTGCATCTTCCACTAGTTGTAGGTATCTGGGGGCATCGGCAGGTTATTTTTTTAATTTCTTAATAGATCGATATTTATTGATGTTTGTTGGTGAAAGTGCATCACTCGCGTGCTACCGTTCCTATCTTCACCCACCATATACAGGGTAGGGAGGTTGGTGCTAGGGGCGCGGCAGTATTCCGCCCAACCAAAAAATGGAGATTCCGGTAGAAAGCTTCAGCTTTTCACCAAATTTCAACATATATAAGGTTAGGGATGAACCAAAAAATGGAGATTTTGGTAGAAAACCACCGATTTTCACCAAATTTCAACATATTTAAGAGTTAGGGATGGACCAAAACATCGATATTTTGGTAAAAAACCACAGATTTTTACCAAATTTCAACATATATAGAGTTAGAGATGATTAGGACATCAAGGTAGTAGTCATAGGTTGAATAATTTCTAAGAATTTTCATGTTTCGCCGAAAAGTTACCCCGTCGCTGGGTCAAATGATATATAAAGGGAAAGTTGAAGATGGCAGAGGTCAGGGTAAAACTTACATATGGTAACTTTGTTTCATAAGGAGGATTCCATTACCTAATCTCCTCTAATAAATTTTTTTTTTATTAAAAAACGGAAGTTCAAATATCGGCGCGGGATAGGAAGAAGGCAGCCAGGTTCTCTGTTGAAATGATTGTAAATGGACTCGTAGAAGTGTTTTCTTCCGATAAGATTTATTCGCGTTTTACAAAACAATCGGCATTCAATTTGTCCCGTTTCGCGAACTTCACAAGGGTAGGCTCATTATTTTTCAAGCCGCTTTTTAGTTGTTTTTTTTCCAGGAAGAGGAGGCGGGGGAACGAAACTCATTTCACGGCGTGAGCCACGTGAGAATCGCGCTTCGATAGGAAACGACACCTTCCTAATGTGTTTCCCATCCTGATATCTCCTAAACGGTTCAACCTAGACTAAATTAACCTTTTTTGTACAGAATTTAATTTTCTTTAATTTTGCTCTTAAAGGTTTTTAGTCTAGGACCAACCGTTTAGGCGATATGGGAGGTTTTAGTGTTTCCCATCCTGATATCTCCTAAACTGTTCAACTTAGTCCTAAATATGAATATAATCTTTTTTGTAGCAGAATTTAATTTCCTTTAATTTTAGCTCTTAAGGTTTTTAGTCTAGGACCAACCGTTTAGGAGATATGGGAGGTTTTAGTGTTTCCCATCCTGATATCTCCTAAACGGTTCAACTTAGCCTAAATATGAATAAAACCTTTTTTGTAGAGAATTTAATTTCCTTTTTTTAATTTCTTAAATTTTTATTTTATTTTATTTTTATTTTTTTTTTGTGTTTCCATCCTGATATCTCCTAAACGGTTTCAACCTAGACTAAATATGAATATAACCTTTTTTGTAGAGAATTTAATTTCCTTTTTTTAATTTCTTAAATTTTTAATTGTGTTTCCCATCCTGATATCTCCTAAACGGTTCAACTTAGTCTAAATATGAATATAATCTTTTTTGTAGAGAATTTAATTTCCTTTAATTTTGCTCTTAAAGGTTTTTAGTCTAGGACCAAACCGTTTAGGAGATATGGGAGGTTTTAGTGTTTCCCATCCTGATATCTCCTAACGGTTCAACTTAGCCTAAATATGAATATAATCTTTTTTGTAGAGAATTTAATTTTCCTTTTTTTAATTTCTTAAATTTTTAATGTGTTTCCCATCCTGATATCTCCTAAACGGTTCAACCTAGACTAAATATGAATATAACCTTTTTTGTACAGAATTAATTTCCTTTTTTTGCTCTTAAAGGTTTTTAGTCTAGGACCAACCGTTTAGGAGATATGGGAGGTTTTAGTGTTTCCCATCCTGATATCTCCGAAACGGTTCAACCTAGCCTAAATATGAATAAAACCTTTTTTGTAGAGAATTTAATTTCATTTTTTTAATTTCTTAAATTTTGTGTTTCCCATCCTGATATCTCCTAAACGGTTCAACTTAGACTAAATATGAATATAACCTTTTTTGTACAGAATTTAATTTCCTTTAATTTTGCTCTTAAAGGTTTTTAGTCTATGACCAACCGTTTAGGAGATATGGGAGGTTTTAGTGTTTCCCATCCTCATATCTCCTAAACTGTTCAACCTAGCCTAAATATGAATAAAACCTTTTTTGTACAGAATTTAATTTCTTTTAAGATCACTGTCATTTAAAGACCGATTTCGTACAATATTGATTTTCACTTTCTTTTTTATTTACTTAGAGAGAGTTTTATTTTTCGAATGGATCTACTTTAAAAAAAATTATTTTTGAGTAGCCAAAAAAAATTGTTGCCATAAATGGAAAAATACTTTTTATTCGTTCTTCCTTGTTTTTCTCATAGAAAGGAACGAATGATTGAAAAAATACCAAATATAATCGTTTATCTACAGGGATAAACGGAGGAGTCATCATTAAACCGTAAAAACATGAAGACTTCATGACTTTTTGACATTTACCACACAAAAAAAATCGAAAATAATTGCACCATTCGTATTTGGACATCGCAATATTCGATTTTCCATGACATTTTATTCAATTTTTTTAATAAGTAAGTTATTATTTTTAATGGACATTCATGCCGGAGGATTTAGGTGCAGTCCAAAACCAGGAAATGACGTCATAAAACAAGAAACATCAAAAACAAGTGAAATATGGTGCGTTACCCGGTTTTCCACCAAAATGTCCATTTTATTGAGGTTTTCCCTAAAACTTAAAAATGAGCCTTTGAATTGCTACTATAGCTTACTAGTGAACCTTCCTAGCTATAGCTACCTATTACATAAATACCAAAAGTCTAATTGTGTAATAGTGAATGAATATGTCAAGGTCTAGGGGTTGGATGGCGAGTGATGAGAAATAAGAAAAAGAAGAGAAATATTTAAAAAAAGGCACAATAAATCCCACTTGATCCTTGACCGTTTGACACCCGGATGATTCCCGGGGAAAACTTCATTCTAAAATTAGAAAAGATTGTCTGAAGTCAAAGTATTGGTCCTGGAGCTTGCCCAGAGACACGAACTTTCTCAAAGGTCTACAGATTTCGGGGGATCCATAAATTTCACCCAAGCACATTATAATTATTTAATTAGTTAATTAATTAATTTATAGAAATTTTTTTTTTTCAGTCATAACTTTAATTTGGTGATAATTTTATGAAAATGGAACTAATTTCACTCAAACACATTATAATTACCTAATTAGTTAATTAATTAATTAATTAATTTTTTGAAAAATTTTTTTTTCAATCATAACTTGAATTTGGTGATAATTTTATGAAAATGGGGATCTAATTTCACTCAAACTCAATATAATTACCTAATTAGTTAATTAATTAATAATTAATTTTTGAAATTTTTCAATCATAACTTGAATTTGGGCGATAATTTTTATGAAAATGGGAAAATTAAGTTAATTAGTCATAATTACCTAATTACATAATTAATTACCTAATTAGTTAATGAAATTAACTTTCTCAAAGAGAAGTTATTGTAATACCGTCGGATTCGGGTTTTTGGGGAAGGGTCTTCCAGACCCCCTAGGGTCAAACTGACTTTTGATCTTTGTCGGACATGACTTTGTCTGTGGTGCCGGCCGTCCGTCCGTCCGTCCGTCCGTCCGTCCGTCCGTCCGTCCGTCCGTCGCCTTTTTTCCGGAACACTTCACGGCCACAATTTTCATCCGATTTTCACGAAATTTTTACACAATCTTTCTTTCGTGCTTATCTTGAAAGTGACGAGAGCGATTTTTGAAATTCGACAAAATGGCGGAGATATGTCTGTCTAAAGTTTGCAAAAATGTGCTACGGGCTTTCTACCGGTCCGATCTTCACCAAATTTTAACCAAATAATCTTCACGTGATCCCGATTAAATTTCATTAATTAATTAGGTAATTAATTAACTAATTAACTAATTATTTAATTATAATGTGTTTGAGTGAAATTGGTCCCATTTTCATAAAATTATAACCAAATTCAAGTTATGACTGAAAAAAATTTTCCCAAAAATTAATTAATTAAGTAATTAACCTAACGTTTGCAAAAATGTGCTACGGCCTTTCTACCGGTCCGATCTTCACCAAATTTTAACCAAATAATCTTCACGTGATCCTGATTAAATTTCATTAACTAATTAGGTAATTAATTAATTAACTAATTAACCAATTAACTAATTAGGTAATTATAATGTGTTTGAGTGAAATTGGTCCCATTTTCATAAAATTATAACCAAATTCAAGTTATGACTGAAAAATTTTTTTCCCAAAAATTAATTAATTAAGTAATTAACTAATTAGGTAATTATAATGTGTTTGAGCGGAATTAGTACTATATTCATAAAATTATAACCAAATTCAAGTTATGATTGAAAAAAAGTTTTTCCATTAATTAATTAACTAATTAGGTAATTATGATGTGTTTGAGTGAAATTAGTACTATTTTCATAAAATTATCACCAAATTCAAGTTGTGAATGAAAAAAAAATTCTCAAAAATTAATTTATTACCTAATTAATTAACTAATTAGGTACATAATTATAATGTGCTTGAGTGAAATTGGTCAAATTTTCATAAAATTATCACCAAATTCAAGTTATGACTGAAAAAAAAATTTCCCAAAAATTAATTAATTAATTAAGTAATTAACTAATTAGGTAATTATAATGTGGTTGAGCGGAATTAGTACTATTTTCATAAAATTACCACCAAATTCAAGTTATGATTGAAATTAAAAAAAGTTTTCCCCATTAATTAATTACTAATTAATTAATAAGGTAATAATAATGTGTTTGAGTGAATTTATTCCCATTTTTAGAAAATTATCACCAAATTCATGTTAAGATTGAAAAAATTTTTTTCCAAAAATTAATTATTTAATTAACTAATTAGGTAATAATAATGTGTTTGAGTGAATTTAGTCCCATTTTTAGAAAATTATCACTAAATTCATGTTATGATTGAAATTTTTTTTTTCCAAAAATTAATTATTTAATTAACTAATTAGGTAATTATAATGTGTTTGAGTGAAATTAGTCTCATTTTCATAAAATTATCACCAAATTCAAGTTATGTTAGAAAAATAGGATTCATTTCCCCCGAAATTTATGGATCCCCCGAAATCTGTAGACCTTTGAGAAAGTTCGTGTCTCTGGGCAAGCTCCAGGACCAATACTTTAATCGGGATCACGTGAAGATTATTTGGTTAAAATTTGGTGAAGATCGGACCGGTAGAAAGCCCGTAGCACATTTTTGCAAACTTTAGACAGACATATCTCCGCCATTTTGTCGAATTTCAAAAATCGCTCTCGTCACTTTCAAGATAACCACGAAAGGAAGATTGTGTGAAAATTTCGTGAAAATCGGATGAAAATTGTGGCCGTGAAGTGTTCCGGAAAAAAAGGCGACGGACGGACGGCCGGCACCACAGACAAAGTCATGTCCGACAAAGATCAAAAGTCAGTTTGACCCTAGGGGGTCTGGAAGACCCTTCCCAAAAACCCGAATCCGACGGTATTACAATAACTTCTCTTTGAGAAAGTTAAAAGGATTCAACAAAAAGAGAAGCCCAAAAGCAACTTCAAGGAATCATCAATGAATGCTCAATTTACTGTCAACAATGGCATTCGCTTTTATTGAAAAACCTCGTCCGACCTTTTTTTTGTAATGATGAAGCAAAAGATAGTTTAAACGTTCCAATGTTTTTACGACGATGACATTTTGTCTGAAGGCTTTCAAAAGTGCATCAACTGTTCAAAAGAAGAGGGTTTGTTTTATTAGAATATCGCATTTTGATGTCATTTTGTCATGTAGCTTGCCATGGCAGAACTAAGACCTTCTTGAACCATTTCTGGGAGAAAAAATGAAGATTCCTTTCCAAAAAAAGGTTGAAGTTGCTATTGTAGAACTGGAAACTTAAGGAGCTCCAACCTCCTAAGGCCACATGTTGCAAATTTTGGCCTGTGGACCAGACCAGACCTTTTAATTTAACTTGACATGTTCAAGGATGTCGGCGAAGACATGAGATCGTTCGAAAGGAGTAATCGTTGTTGGGAAATTGAATAAAGAACCTTTCATCCTAACAAGGTTGATAGCAATAATTTAACACTATCCAAAGTCGAGAAATATCAAACCCTTCTCACAAGTTTGACCATATTGCTCTTTATCTCGTGAGAGCCATAAATGTGAGCAATTTTATCACCGGTTCTTAAAAAGTGTCATTTTTGAACATCGATATCTCCTGAATGGATAGACCGATTTTGGCTTCCGAAAGCTCATTAGACGCAAAATTTAATAATCTTTCTTTTTTTACTTAGTGGTTAAGTCGCTAAAATGCATTGTTTTTGCGCTAGAGAACAAAAACCGAAAAAACACCTTTTGCAATTTCAAATCCCAGTGTAACTAATTATTTTTCGTTTAGTAACTTATGTGTGAAAAAGATTCTGTGGTAATCTGATGATAAGCAGACATCTCGTTTTTAGAAGGCGATTCTCGTATTATTTACGTTTTAATGAAAAAACCGTAAAAACGCCGTTTAAGAGTTAATTAAGCGCTTTGGTGTTTATGACCTTTTATGTACTTTCCTATTGTTGCGAACGGTTTTGCGATATCTCACGATATTTGGAAATTTCACACGATTAAGAGCCATCCGACATCAATCCTAGTGTGTTTTTCAACTTTTTAGGCACTAAAAATGGTCGGAAATTTTTTTTGAAAAGCGAATTCTCATTCTTATGGAAAACTACGAGATGCTTAGGGAGCAGTTTTTTCGAAAAAAATTTTCTCCGAAAAACACGTAATGCAATTTTCCACCAAAAGTTTAATTTTGAAAAAACAGGATGTTATTTTGTACGTTTTGATGAGCTGATTTCAAATATGCTAATATTAAGACGATCGGATGGATAGATTCGTCGGTAAACGAGTTTTAAGGATCTAAAAAATGAAGTCGCTGAAAGTTTCAAAGACGCTTTCGGACAAACTTCCGGGACTTTCATGAGCCATCAAAGGAGGTTTTTTTTTTATTCTAAGGCTTCCTTGCAGCACAAAAGACAGGATTGAGTGATGAATGCATTTCAATCGCACAAAAGTCGACTTCATTTTCGCAATTAGACGTCCACTTTCTAATTGTTCAGTCTGGAACTTTTTCTATTCTGTACTGGCTACCGTTCATTATGTAAATATCTGGTAATTATGGATTTTAAAGTGAATTTCGCATTTTTTTTTGGGTAGATTCAACATCCTTCTATTCAAAAGAAAGTTTAAATACTCAAAACGCTATAAAGAGTTAAGGTCAAGGAAGTTCGGGAGTTCAATTTACGTAACAACCTTTCGTAAAACCACCTACACCTGGATTTTTTTTTTTTTTTTTTTAAATTTTGTGAATATAAGACGAATTCTTGCATCCTCGAACTCACGTAATTAAAGAATAAATTAAAAATGCAAAGAGTTCGTAGGAGACATGTCGGTGAAGGTCGTGGGTATCGTCTAGTTGCCAAGATAAAGTGTTTTATACGATTCCTTTTTCTTATTTGCGAGGGAATTGTCTTCACAATAGAAAGATAAAGAAAACTATTCACATTTGAAACTAGTCGCTAATTAGGTATGCGATTTTTATCGATATTTCACATTTTCGTAAGTGAAAACTTTAATGGATGATGGAGGATCGTAAAAGATCGTAAATGCGAATTTTCGATTCGACCTATTTTGACCTTTTTTTAGTCACGTAGTCAGAAAAACCCGATAGTCCGAGCACGTGGAGACATCATTGCTTCCGCGAAGATCTTGAATATCGCTTAATCTTGAATATTGGAAGCTACTGAAGCTATCACCAGGAATAGAGCCCCCATTTTAAAAAAACATCATTTCGTGATTCCCGAACCTTAAAATCTCCCACTATTTATTGACAACTTCAATATACACCTTAGAAAGTTGTTGTGTACTAAGAAAGCATTATGCAAGCTTCACCTCTTCAACCCATCTCGCGATCTTTTGTTCACCGAAGTCTCCATAAAAAATTTCGAGTGCTTTTTTCCTTTTATTATAAAAAAGTTCAAGATATCTAAGCTAAGCAATTACGTTTACGTGAGAGAAAAAAAATTCGTAATTTATTACTGCATAGTAATGGAAGATTTCATATGTAAAAATGATGGCATTTTAGATGAAGCGTTAATAGCTGTCCTTGGATTTGTGGTACCAGGAGACTACCGATTATATTATTCTGCTCTGGTAGACTGTAGAGGTCACGCAGGTGAAACCATAGCTCGAGGAGTTCATATTGACAGGCGAATTTAAATGGACTTTTTATGCAAATTCAGTCCATTTTTGTTCCTTTCTGTCATGAAGGAATGGCATCTGGTTTAAAGTTCCCATAGTGACCAAAAAAGACCAAAAACCAAGCTAAGTATTGGTCCTGGAGCTTGGCCAGAGACACGAACTTTCTCAAAGGTCTACAGATTTCGAGGGATCCATAAATTTCGGGGCAAATGAATCCTTTTTTTCTAACATAACTTGAATTTGGTGATAATTTTATGAAAATGGGACTAATTTCACTTAAACACATCATAATTACCTAATTAGTTAATTAATTAATTAATTTTTGAGAATTTTTTTTTCAATCATAACTTGAATTTGGTGATAATTTTATGAAAATGGGACTAATTTCACTCAAACTCAATATAATTACGTAATTAGTTAATTAATTAATTAATTTTTGAAAAAAAAAAATTATTTTTTTTTCAATCATAACTTGAATTTGGTGATAATTTTATGAAAATGGGACTAATTTCACTCAAACTCAATATAAATACCTAATTAGTTAATTAATTAAATAATTAATTTTTGAAAAAAAAAATTTTTTTTTTCAATCATAACTTGAATTTGATGATAATTTTATGAAAATGGGACTAATTTCACTCAAACTCAATATAATTACCTCATTAAATAATTAATTAAATAATTAATTTTTGAAAAAAAAAATCTTTTTTTTTTTCAATCATAACTTGAATTTGGTGATAATTTTATGAAAATGGGACTAATTTCACTCAAACTCAATATAATTACCTAATTAGTTAAATAATTAATTAATTAATTTTTGAAAAAAAAAAATTTTTTTTCCAATCATAACTTAAATTTGGCGATAATTTTATGAAAATGGGAAAATTAAGTTAATTAGTCATAATTACCTAATTACATAATTAATTACCTAATTAGTTAATGAAATTTAATCGGGATCACGTGAAGATTATTTGGTTAAAATTTGGTGAAGATCGGACCGGTAGAAAGCCCGTAGCACATTTTTGCAAACTTTAGACAGACATATCTCCGCCATTTTGTCGAATTTCAAAAATCGCTCTAGTCACTTTCAAGATAACCACGAAAGGAAGATCGTGTGAAAATTTCGTGAAAATCGGATGAAATGGCCGTGAAGTGTTCCGATAAAAAAAGGCGACGGACGGCCGGACGGCCGGCACCACAGACAAAGTCATGTCCGGCAAAGATCAAAAGTCAGTTTGACCCTAGGGGGTCTGGAAGAGGTACAAACATAAGCACTTAATTGCTACAAGTCAGGGAATTCCTCATACACTTCATTTGTCCAAAAGAAGAACCTCTACCATCCTAATGTTTGTTTCCTCAATTTAAAAGGCTGAAAATTTGTCATGTTTAAATGCCTTTCAAGTGGCATTTAATCAAGGATTTTTGAGGTGAAAAAATTAATGAGAAGCTTAAAACGTTAATAAATTGAAAAATGGAGAATGTAATGATAAGTGAAAACAAATTAAGAGCCATTTGACAAACTGATTCCGACAGTCTCAACAGGATCCATTAGCTGAAAGACCTTTTCGACCTGTTATAAAATTCAATCCGCGCAATCTTGAGGATTGATGATAATCGCCAAAATTCGCGACAAGTGTCGTTTCGCCCAAATGACGTTTTTATCGATAATTAGTGGGGTTACGTCGAAAAAAATGGTAGAAATATGCGAAAATTCGAAAGTGCTTTCTCTTAAAAAAACACTTTTATCGAGGAGAAAGAAGTCGAGAAGTAAAAGACAATTTTTGAGACGAGAAGGTCATAGAGGTTGCATCATAGTGGGCGGTTTGCGTGAAAAAGTCTAGTAATGAACGGCGGCGCTTGAAACATCACAAATGGCGAATGACTTATTGCTCTATCTCATTTGGACGATTGCGGTTAAAAATCGACTTTTCCCTTTGATGGAGTAGCACCTAATTAGAGGATGCCGATCGTTGAATAACCACGAAGGGAACCACAAATTGGTTAATGGAAAAGATCGCACTAAACAAGAGGTCACACGATGGCTTATAATGTGCTGCACCATTCTGGGACCTCAAAGTACAAACAAATCGACGGAAATCTATCGAGATGGTATAAAATGATGTTTGTGAGAAGAGAGTTTTTTTATTCGTAGCCTAATATTCAAATAAATCAAAAGTCGAGTGTTTTTATAGACAATTTTCACCCTTGGGCTTTTACGTAACTTAATAGGACTGCGACGCCTCGGCTCCTCTCAAGCCGTCTTATTGTAATCCGGCGAAATTTACGAGCGTCAATAAACATCGAGATTTCAAACTCATCCTTTCCCATCGAAAACGTGGGTTCTCATAAAAAATTGATTCACGATAGCTAAAAGGGTCTATAATGTCCGAAAATCGAGGTAAAAATGGCCCCTAGTGTATATAAAGGATGAAAATTCAAGCTAAAGGGCCCCAAGGGCCCAAAAAGGATCAAAATCCTATCTAAAAAGGGCCCCTAGTGTCCGAAAAGGATCAAAACTCTATCTAAATAGGGCCCTTAGTGTCCAAAAAGGTTCAAAACTCAAGCTAAAAGAGTCCGTAGTGCCCACAAAAGACCAAAAACCTAGCTAAAAGAGCCCTAGTGTCCAAAAAGGATGGAAAAAATCAAGCAAAAAGGGCCCCTAGTAGCCAAAAAGATCAAAAACCTACCTAAAAAAGGACCCCTAGTGTCCAAAAAGGATCAAAATTCAAGCTAAAAAGGCCCCTAGTGTCCAAAAAGATCAAAAACCTACATAAAAAGGACCCCTAGTGTCCAAAAAGGATCAAAAACCAAGCTAAAAAGGGCCCTTTTCATAGTAAAGGAGCAAAATCTGGTTAAAAGGGCCCCTAGTGTCCAAAAAAGAACAAAAACCTAGCTAAAAAGGGCCCCTAGCGTCCAAAAAGGATCAAAATTCAAGCTAAAAGGGCCCCAAGTGCCCAAAAAGGATCAAAAACCAAGCTAAAAGTTCCCCTAGTGTCCAAAAAGGAAGGAATTTTTCAACGGAAGGATGATTTCTCATAAATACAAGGTCTTGTAAACGAAGGAATGAATTCCCATGTCGAAAAAGGAACTCCTATTAATTGTTTACAATGACAAGCCTTTCGTCCTTAAAAAATCCTTAAAAGAATTGTGTCTGGAATAAATTGGACAACTATGTCGCAACCGAACAGAAAAATCCTACCCATCTCTTCACTATTAACATTCCTTTATAAAAATTCAACATTTGAACCCTAATGTCAAGGATAAAATATAAAAAATCAACTTTTAGACATAAAACATAATTTCCTAGTTGATAAAACGTCAAAAATCGACGCCATGTACGCATCAACGACAGTAGGAGGTTAATTTTGTAACCTCAATGATTTGTCAATATCAAGATGTTACTTTAAAGATTATATTTTAAAGGCTCAATTATTCAGTGATAGATGACAGGATGAATGATTTGTCTTCTTTAGCTCTCAAAAAATACGATTTTAGCGCATTTTCTTGATTTTCATAAGCGGAAAGGCCTTGTCGGGCCATGGAGAGGAAAAAATGATTGATAATTTTCTTCATTTTCGAAAACACGATAAGATTCTTACAAAGGGAATCTAATCGGAGGTGTTTGATGCCCCTTGAGATACAACGAACAATGGCCTCCCCTTGAAAAACGTAAAAATGACAATAGTCCAAGAAAAAGTTTGAAAGCAAAGGTGAACTATTTTATGATTTAGTGTTGTTTAGGACCCTTAGGTAGTACTGAATCAAAGTTTGCAGAAGTCCGCCATTTTGAAAAAAACCGGAAGTTCAGTTTTTGATCTCTAGAGCGAAAACAAAGCATTTTAGCGACTTGACCACTTATTTAAAAATGAAAGATTATTAAATTCTGCGTTCAATGAGCTTTCAAACGTCAAAATCGGTCGAGCCGTTCAGGAGATATCGATGTTCAAAAACTTTTTTTTCGAATCCTTAAACATGCCCACATAAAAAAACTGGAAGTTTTTTCAGTTTTTGATCTCTAGAGGGAAAAAAACGCATTTTAGCGACTTGACCACTTAGTAAGAAATGAAAGATGATTAAATTCTGCATTCAATGAGCTTTCGAAAGCCAAAATCGGTCCAGCCGTTCAGGAGATATCGATGTTCAAATTTTTTTGAATCCATGTTCACATGAAAAATCGTTAGCCAAACTCGTTGCGAAAAACTCTTCAAAGTGTATACTCTTCAAATTGACATTAAGATCCCCAAATTACCACGCATTATATCCATTTTGGTACCCTGTTAGCAAAATCGCCGAAAACCCACGTGTCGAAACACGATGACACAAAACAAGCGATAATGATGCAAAATCGTTGCGATATCCTTTTACGGAGAAATGGAATATCAAAAGTAAAAGGATTCCGTTTTTTTATTTTTGGGACAAAATAACCGGTGGTCAAAGGTTGAGTAGTTGCTTCAGGGGTTAGCCAGACGGTTTGCGAAACGGTCGGAAATATATTTAAATAGCGAGGATGCGAAGAATAAGAGAGATAGTAATTATTGTTTTTTTCCTTCTCCGCGGTTTTTAATTCCACATCTCCAATCAGTTGCATGCGCATTAAGTCATTCTCTGATGCAAAAATTAATCAAAAACACGGAATTTCGAGAATTTTCAAAACCTTCTGATCCGTCAAGAAAGGAAAAATTGCGAAACGTAGCACTTGACGTTTTATCCTAGTGACATTTATGAAAAATAATAAAAAAATGGACGTTTATAATACTTTCTAGGATGATTCTTGGTTTTGCCGAAGCTGAGGATTCAAAAGGAACTATCTAAATGATGAAACATCCCCTTTTTGGATAATTAACATGATTTTAAATGACGAAATTTCGACTTTTCCTTCTTTGGTATTCGATCCTAAAAAAGATCTCTGGAAACTGCATGTTCCGTCTAGAGCAGTTTGAAGTTCCTTATCCAAAAGTGGACTTTTTTCAGTTTTTCGCATATAAATCGAAAACGGAACATATTTCGTGGAAAACACTTTAGTTGTAAATTAAAGAAAACAAAATTATGCGTCGATTAAAAAAAAAGATTGCCAAAATCGGTTCACTAGACAAGTTTTTACAGGCGATCAAAAATTTTCAATGAGTACTTTTTTGAGTTTTTGACCTCTAGCTCCAAAACTATGCGTTTTACCGACTTGATTATTAAGTATAAAATTAAAGTTTATCAAATTCCGCGTCTAACGAGTTATCTGGCGTTAAAATCGGTTAAGCCGTTTAGCCGCTATCGATGGTCAAAAACATTTTTTTTTGTCGGTGAAAATTAAGAACTCATCCGATCGAGTTTGGAGTTTTATTTTAAAGGTTATAAAGTAAAGAGAAATGAAAAACGGTTTTACAGCAAAAAGTCAGAAACTCCATTCCCTAATGAACTCTGAGATATCAAAAGAATGATGATTTTATTATCCTTTGAACGATTAATCATTTCAAACGAAAGTCTTTTGAAATAGAAAAAAAAAATTTCTGTATCGCAATTTTCCTGTAATGAATCAAAAAAACGAAAGTTTTCATCTTTCAAGAAAAATCTAGGAACGCGGTAGCGTTCCGCCCCGCCAAGCAAAATCCGTCCGAAAGTTCAAACGGTACCAAGTGTATGTTTACTGGACGTGACGAGATGCGATTTTCGGGTATCTGGATCTCGGCTTCCTGAGGAACGGTTTACTTGAAATTTTATAGAGACCTTCTCTAATACGATAATAGGAAGCCCTGAAAATTTCAAGTCGATCGGTTCACAGGGAGCTGAGATATAGAACTCTGAAAACCCGGTTTTCGGCCTTTACCATGTTCTTCTTCTCCTTCTTCTCCTTATTCAGTTAGCCAGGGCTACAGCCTCTACTTCTGCACCGATCGACTTGAATTTTTACAGGGACCTTCGTTTCAATTTTAGCCAGTGCCTTTTGAAAGATTTAACCCGATAGCTGGTCGCAAAAAAAAGTTATGACCAAAAAACTGAAATTTTAGGGCTACTGCGCAACTTTTACTGCGCACTCAAACATCGACCTTGAAAAACGCCAAACCAATAAAAAAATTCACTTTCCTAGGGCACTCGAAAAACACCTAAACCACCAAAATCACCAAAAACACCCAAACCACCCAAATTACCAAAAACCCCCAAATCACCAAAACCACCCCAATCACCAAAAACACCCAAACCACCCAAATTACCAAAAACACCCAAATCACCCAAATTACCAAAAAACCCCCAAATCACCAAAAACACCCAAACCACCAAAAACACCCAAACCACCAAAAACACCCAAATCACCAAAAACACCCAAACCACCCAAATCACCAAAAACACCCAAACCAACCAAATTACCAAAAACCCCCAAATCACCAAAAACACCCAAACCACCAAAAACACCCAAACCACCAAAAACACCCAAATCACCCAAATTACCAAAAACACCCAAATCACCAAAAACACCCAAACCACCCAAATCACCAAAAACACCCAAACCACCCAAATCACCAAAAACACCCAAACCACCCAAATCACCAAAAACACCCAAACCAACCAAATCACCAAAAACACCCAAACCAACCAAATTACCAAAAACCCCCAAATCACCAAAACCACCCAAATCACCAAAAACACCAAACCACCTAAATTACCAAAAACACCCAAATCACCCAAATTACCAAAAACCCCCAAATCACCAAAACCACCCAAATCACCAAAAACACCCAAACCACCCAAATCACCAAAAACACCCAAACCACCCAAATTACCAAAAACACCCAAATCACCAAAAACACCCAAACCACCCAAATCACCAAAAACACCCAAACCAACCAAATTACCAAAAACCCCCAAATCACCAAAAACACCCAAACCACCAAAAACACCCAAATCACCCAAATTACCAAAAACACCCAAATCACCAAAAACACCCAAACCACCCAAATCATCAAAAACA
Source organism: Orius laevigatus (assembly GCA_018703685.1). Taxonomy (NCBI): domain Eukaryota; kingdom Metazoa; phylum Arthropoda; class Insecta; order Hemiptera; family Anthocoridae; genus Orius; species Orius laevigatus. Next base: position 15,392 of record JAGWEN010001189.1, read on the forward strand.
CCCAAACCACCCAAATCACCAAAAACACCCAAACCACCCAAATCACCAAAAACACCCAAACCACCCAAATCACCAAAAACACCCAAACCACCCAAATCACCAAAAACACCCAAACCACCCAAATCACCAAAAACACCCAAACCACCCAAATCACCAAAAACACCCAAACCAACCAAATTACCAAAAACCCCCAAATCACCAAAAACACCCAAACCACCAAAAACACCCAAACCACCAAAAACACCCAAATCACCCAAATTACCAAAAACACCCAAATCACCAAAAACACCCAAACCACCCAAATCACCAAAAACACCCAAACCACCCAAGTCACCAAAAACACCCAAATCACCCAAATCACCAAAAACACCCAAATCACCAAAAACACCCAAACCACCCAAATTACCAAAAACACCCAAATCACCAAAAACACCAAACCACCCAAATCACCAAAAACACCCAAACCACCCAAGTCACCAAAAACACCCAAATCACCAAAAACACCCAAATCACCAAAAACACCCAAACCACCCAAATCACCAAAAACACCCAAACCACCCAAATTACCAAAAACACCCAAACCACCCAAATTACCAAAAACACCCAAATCACCAAAAACACCAAACCACCCAAACCACCCAAATTACCAAAAACACCCAAATCACCAAAAACACCCAAACCACCCAAATGACCAAAAACACCCAAATCACAAAAAACTCCCAAACCACCCAAATTACCAAAAACACCCAAATCACCAAAAACATCAAACCACCCAAATCACCAAAAACACCCAAACCACCCAAATGACCAAAAACACCCAAATCACCAAAAACACCAAACCACCCAAACCACCCAAATTACCAAAAACACCCAAATCACCAAAAACACCCAAACCACCCAAATGACCAAAAACACCCGAATCACAAAAAACACCCAAACCACCCAAATTACCAAAAACACCCAAATCACCAAAAACACCCAAACCACCCAAATCACCAAAAACACCCAAACCAACCAAATTACCAAAAACCCCCAAATCACCAAAAACACCCAAACCACCAAAAACACCCAAATCACCCAAATTACCAAAAACACCCAAATCACCAAAAACACCCAAACCACCCAAATCATCAAAAACACCCAAACCACCCAAATCACCAAAAACACCCAAACCACCCAAATCACCAAAAACACCCAAACCACCCAAATCACCAAAAACACCCAAACCACCCAAATCACCAAAAACACCCAAACCAACCAAATTACCAAAAACCCCCAAATCACCAAAAACACCCAAACCACCAAAAACACCCAAACCACCAAAAACACCCAAACCACCCAAATTACCAAAAACACCCAAATCACCAAAAACACCAAACCACCCAAACCACCCAAATTACCAAAAACACCCAAATCACCAAAAACATCCAAACCACCCAAATGACCAAAAACACCCAAATCACAAAAAACACCCAAACCACCCAAATTACCAAAAACACCCAAATCACCAAAAACACCAAACCACCCAAATCACCAAAAACACCCAAACCACCCAAGTCACCAAAAACACCCAAATCACCAAAAACACCCAAATCACCAAAAACACCCAAACCACCCAAATCACCAAAAACACCCAAACCACCCAAATTACCAAAAACACCCAAACCACCCAAATTACCAAAAACACCCAAATCACCAAAAACACCAAACCACCCAAACCACCCAAATTACCAAAAACACCCAAATCACCAAAAACACCCAAACCACCCAAATGACCAAAAACACCCAAATCACAAAAAACACCCAAACCACCCAAATTACCAAAAACACCCAAATCACCAAAAACATCAAACCACCCAAATCACCAAAAACACCCAAACCACCCAAATGACCAAAAACACCCAAATCACCAAAAACACCAAACCACCCAAACCACCCAAATTACCAAAAACACCCAAATCACCAAAAACACCCAAACCACCCAAATGACCAAAAACACCCGAATCACAAAAAACACCCAAACCACCCAAATTACCAAAAACACCCAAATCACCAAAAACACCAAACCACCCAAATCACCAAAAACACCCAAACCACCCAAATGACCAAAAACACCCAAACCACCCAAATGACCAAAAACACCCAAATCACAAAAAACACCCAAACCACCCAAATTACCAAAAACACCCAAATCACCAAAAACACCAAACCACCCAAATCACCAAAAACACCCAAACCACCCAAATGACCAAAAACACCCAAACCACCCAAATGACCAAAAACACCCAAATCACCAAAAACACCCAAACCACCCAAATTTAAACAAAGATTTAACCCGCTGAAAGATTTAAACAAAGATTTAAACCGCTGAAAGATTTAACGCATAGCTGAATCCAAAAAAATCAATTTCAGGTTGCTTGCAAAAGACAACAAGACGCGATTCAATTTTTAGAATTCTTGTTGTACAAGTATGAAGGCATCAAAAGCTTGTTTAGTTTTACAACAAGGCATATTTCGAATTGCGAAAACTGCAATGAGACATGGTCTAACGAAGAAATGGACTTAGTAATTAGGGTACCCATTAATTCAAACTCCAAAAGCAACCTAACGATTATGATCAATGAGTATTTAGGGCGTTGGGAAACTCACATAGAAGGATTTCAGTGAAAAATTGTAACGTTGTAGGTCGTGTCCGTCGAAAAAATAATATAACCGCTGCTCCGGAATACCTCATATTGCAATTTCTTTTATTCGATAATGAGCTGAACAAAGTCTCAGGATGTAGGATAAACCAAGTACCTTCGAGTAAATTAAATATTGCCGGAGCCACATATTCCCCAACATCCGCTATATTTCACTATGGTGAAACTATTAACAATGGTCACTACGTTAGCTACTTAAAAAGTGGTACAAAATGGGTATGTGCGAACGATAGCGTTATTAGTGAAAAACGTTGGCCCCAAGGAAGTAAAGATATTTATGTCTTGATTCTTCAAAAAATCTAACAGATAAATAGTTATAACTTATAATTTTAGTATAATACAAAATCCAGAACGTAAAAAATTTGTCCAAAAACGAAGGTACTCTGAAAATCCAGAACGTAAAAAATCTGTCGAAAAACGAAGGTACCTACTCTGAAAATCCAGAACGTAAAAAATCTGTCGAAAAACGAAGGTACCTACTCTGAAAATCCAGAACGTAAAAAATCTGTCGAAAAACGAAGGTACCTACTCTGAAAATCCAGAACGTAAAAAATCTGTCGAAAAACGAAGCCTAATCTTCTAAACGTACTATATTTAAAACAAAAAAAAGCGTATGCTGAAATGTGTAAAAATAAAAAAAACGAATTTTTCAAGAAAACTGTTCTTAAGTTGGAAGATGTTAAAAACGCTAGCGACTTTTGGTCAACATATAAAAAAATTAATTGTAAACAGGGTACAAGCTACCCCTTCTCAATAGAACAAGTGGAGTCATTTTTCGAAGAACAGGATAAATTACAAAGCAAAATAATGTTACATTTCTTTGAACCTAAAGAGCTTAACCCGATTCTGGACATAAAAATCACAATTTCTGATCTCGATATCGCATTGAAAAACGTGGCGAATGGAAAGGCTCCTGGAATTGATGGGATTCCATATGAATTCTACAAGAATCTGCCAATAAGCTGGAAGTGTAACATTGTTGAACTTTTCAATCAGATCTTGGAATCGGGACAAGTTCCTCAAGATTGGGGTCTTGTTAAGTATTTTTTATTGTTCAAGTCAGGCGAAAAAAATGATCTTAACAACTATCGTAGTATTGCCTTAATAAATACAATTTCAAAAATCTTGTTCCAAATCTTAAACTCCAGACTATCAACCTTTTGCGACTTAAATAATATCCTTCCTGAAAACCAATATGGTTTTAGACGAGGGCGAAGCTGTGTCGACTGTCTATTTATTTTATCTGGACTAATTACTTTGAACACCCGCCTCCCTGCTAGAAAAGTTTTTGCAGCCTTTGTAGATTTCAGGAAGGCTTTCGATTCAATCGACCATTCACTCCTCTTCCGCAAACTTTATAATTTAAACATAAGTACAAAGCTCATCAACATCCTCATCTCACTTTATAACCATGCTAAATTCTCCGTTTACCTTAATAATATTAAAACTAAATGCTACTGTATTAAATCAGGGGTTCTGCAGGGAGACGTTATGTCACCCATTTTATTCTCACTGTTTATATCAGATATTGAAAATTACTTCAAAGCTCGAGGTTTAAGAGGGCTCAATGTAAACAATCGAATGGAAATTCTGTCATTATTTTACGCTGATGATGCAGTCTTATTTGGGGACAGCAAAATAGACCTCCAGAAGAAGCTCGACTGTCTCAACTCATATTGCAAAGAAAATGGCCTCGTGGTTAACGTTAAAAAAACAGAAATAGTTGTTTTCAGGAAAGGTGGAAGACTTCCAAAAAATATTAAATTCTTTTATGACCAAAAGGAAATCTCAGTAGTCAGTAATTTCAAGTACTTGGGCTTTATGCTGTCTAGTTCTGGGTTATTTTTTGAGCAAGCCAAAACAGCATATAGAAAAGGGCAAGCCGCATTAATAAATACTAGTTCACTTATCACGAAGTATAAAATCTCCGAACACTCGACCTGGATAAGGCTCTACAATTCGGTTGTGGAATCAACTGCACACTATGGCTCGGAAATATGGTCTTGGGGGTATCCTCATTACCTAGAGAAATTGCAAGTTCAATTTTTTAAATCTATTTTATACTTATCCAGATCGGTTCCAAATGCTTACGTGAGAAACGAACTCCAAATAATTAGTCCGAGAGCCCTGGTTTTAAGAAAGGCATTAAATTATTGGGAGAAACTTTTGGATATGCCCGAAGAAAGATACCCGCTGGCTGTCTATAACGAATTAATTCGCTGTCAAACAATTGCCCAAAAAAGCCGGAACTGGACAGCTGGGCTGCAGGAAGCTCTGGCTTTTTCGGGGGGACTGTGGGAGGAGGTAGCTCGAGGGGGAAGCCAAGTAATAAGTGTAAATAAAGAAAAAATTTTAAAGGATTTCTCAAAGAAGCTGTGGGAGGACGATCTTGAGACAATTCGAGCTTCCTCTTATAACCCCCTTTTCCCCTTTATCTATTCACCGACAATCGACATGGAGAATTACCTCTTTCAAAAAGTGGAACTCTACAAAAAAAAAAACTATTGCCCAAATAAGACTGCATTGTGAGAAAATATTTACCCTGCATTTCTTTGATTTTAAATTAAAGTTTAATTCAAACGAAATATGCCCTATTTGTACCGGCTTATTCAATGATTCTTTCATTCACTTTTGGTGCGACTGCCACCTTCTACAGTGGGAAAGAAATGATTCTTTTGGAGCACGCACGCTAGATTTAGAAAATATTAAGACCTTTTTAAATTGCCCGGTCAATCAGAGCTTCGAGGACCTCAAACGTTTCCTCCTAGCAGTCAAGCCAAAAGTATATGTTTACTAGTATAATACTTGTAAAACCAAAAAACCTACTTGTAAAATCTGTAATTGTAATATTAACTAAATTAATGTAAATAGTGAAGTGTGTGAAAAGGAAAGAAAATTTTTAATTTGTATAAAAGAGAAGAAACTTTAATAATGTAATGCCAACTCTTGTAAAATAATAATACAATAAATACATTAAAAAAAAAAAAAAAAAAAAAAAAAAAAAAAAAAACGAAGGTACCTACTCTGAAAATCCAGAACGTAAAAAATCTGTCGAAAAACGAAGCCTAATCTTCTAAACGTACTATATTTAAAACAAAAAAAAGCGTATGCTGAAATGTGTAAAAATAAAAAAAAACGAATTTTTCAAGAAAACTGTTCTTAAGTTGGAAGATGTTAAAAACGCTAGCGACTTTTGGTCAACATATAAAAAAATTAATTGTAAACAGGGTACAAGCTACCCCTTCTCAATAGAACAAGTGGAGTCATTTTTCGAAGAACAGGATAAATTACAAAGCAAAATAATGTTACATTTCTTTGAACCTAAAGAGCTTAACCCGATTCTGGACATAAAAATCACAATTTCTGATCTCGATATCGCATTGAAAAACGTGGCGAATGGAAAGGCTCCTGGAATTGATGGGATTCCATATGAATTCTACAAGAATCTGCCAATAAGCTGGAAGTGTAACATTGTTGAACTTTTCAATCAGATCTTGGAATCGGGACAAGTTCCTCAAGATTGGGGTCTTGTTAAGTATTTTTTATTGTTCAAGTCAGGCGAAAAAAATGATCTTAACAACTATCGTAGTATTGCCTTAATAAATACGATTTCAAAAATCTTGTTCCAAATCTTAAACTCCAGACTATCAACCTTTTGCGACTTAAATAATATCCTTCCTGAAAACCAATATGGTTTTAGACGAGGGCGAAGCTGTGTCGACTGTCTATTTATTTTATCTGGACTAATTACTTTGAACACCCGCCTCCCTGCTAGAAAAGTTTTTGCAGCCTTTGTAGATTTCAGGAAGGCTTTCGATTCAATCGACCATTCACTCCTCTTCCGCAAACTTTATAATTTAAACATAAGTACAAAGCTCATCAACATCCTCATCTCACTTTATAACCATGCTAAATTCTCCGTTTACCTTAATAATATTAAAACTAAATGCTACTGTATTAAATCAGGGGTTCTGCAGGGAGACGTTATGTCACCCATTTTATTCTCACTGTTTATATCAGATATTGAAAATTACTTCAAAGCTCGAGGTTTAAGAGGGCTCAATGAAAACAATCGAATGGAAATTCTGTCATTATTTTACGCTGATGATGCAGTCTTATTTGGGGACAGCAAAATAGACCTCCAGAAGAAGCTCGACTGTCTCAACTCATATTGCAAAGAAAATGGCCTCGTGGTTAACGTTAAAAAAACAGAAATAGTTGTTTTCAGGAAAGGTGGAAGACTTCCAAAAAATATTAAATTCTTTTATGACCAAAAGGAAATCTCAGTAGTCAGTAATTTCAAGTACTTGGGCTTTATGCTGTCTAGTTCTGGGTTATTTTTTGAGCAAGCCAAAACAGCATATAGAAAAGGGCAAGCCGCATTAATAAATACTAGTTCACTTATCACGAAGTATAAAATCTCCGAACACTCGACCTGGATAAGGCTCTACAATTCGGTTGTGGAATCAACTGCACACTATGGCTCGGAAATATGGTCTTGGGGGTATCCTCATTACCTAGAGAAATTGCAAGTTCAATTTTTTAAATCTATTTTATACTTATCCAGATCGGTTCCAAATGCTTACGTGAGAAACGAACTCCAAATAATTAGTCCGAGAGCCCTGGTTTTAAGAAAGGCATTAAATTATTGGGAGAAACTTTTGGATATGCCCGAAGAAAGATACCCGCTGGCTGTCTATAACGAATTAATTCGCTGTCAAACAATTGCCCAAAAAAGCCGGAACTGGACAGCTGGGCTGCAGGAAGCTCTGGCTTTTCGGGGGGACTGTGGGAGGAGGTAGCTCGAGGGGGAAGCCAAGTAATAAGTGTAAATAAAGAAAAAATTTTAAAGGATTTCTCAAAGAAGCTGTGGGAGGACGATCTTGAGACAATTCGAGCTTCCTCTTATAACCCCTTTTCCCCTTTATCTATTCACCGACAATCGACATGGAGAATTACCTCTTTCAAAAAGTGGAACTCTACAAAAAAAAAACTATTGCCCAAATAAGACTGCATTGTGAGAAAATATTTACCCTGCATTTCTTTGATTTTAAATTAAAGTTTAATTCAAACGAAATATGCCCTATTTGTACCGGCTTATTCAATGATTCTTTCATTCACTTTTGGTGCGACTGCCACCTTCTACAGTGGGAAAGAAATGATTCTTTTGGAGCACGCACGCTAGATTTAGAAAATATTAAGACCTTTTTAAATTGCCCGGTCAATCAGAGCTTCGAGGACCTCAAACGTTTCCTCCTAGCAGTCAAGCCAAAAGTATATGTTTACTAGTATAATACTTGTAAAACCAAAAAACCTACTTGTAAAATCTGTAATTGTAATATTAACTAAATTAATGTAAATAGTGAAGTGTGTGAAAAGGAAAGAAAATTTTTAATTTGTATAAAAGAGAAGAAACTTTAATAATGTAATGCCAACTCTTGTAAAATAATAATACAATAAATACATTAAAAAAAAAAAAAAAAAAAAAAAAAAAAAAAAAAACGAAGGTACCTACTCTGAAAATCCAGAACGTAAAAAATCTGTCGAAAAACGAAGCCTAATCTTCTAAACGTACTATATTTAAAACAAAAAAAAGCGTATGCTGAAATGTGTCTGTTAAAAAAACGAATTTTTCAAGAAAACTGTTCTTAAGTTGGAAGATGTTAAAACGCTAGCGACTTTTGGTCAACATATAAAAAAATTAATTGTAAACAGGGTACAAGCTACCCCTTCTCAATAGAACAAGTGGAGTCATTTTTCGAAGAACAGGATAAATTACAAAGCAAAATAATGTTACATTTCTTTGAACCTAAAGAGCTTAACCCGATTCTGGACATAAAAATCACAATTTCTGATCTCGATATCGCATTGAAAAAACGTGGCGAATGGAAAGGCTCCTGGAATTGATGGGATTCCATATGAATTCTACAAGAATCTGCCAATAAGCTGGAAGTGTAACATTGTTGAACTTTTCAATCAGATCTTGGAATCGGGACAAGTTCCTCAAGATTGGTCTTGTTAAGTATTTTTATTGTCAAGTCAGGCGAAAAAAATGATCTTAACAACTATCGTAGTATTGCCTTAATAAATACGATTTCAAAAATCTTGTTCCAAATCTTAAACTCCAGACTATCAACCTTTGCGACTTAAATAATATCCTTCCTGAAAACCAATATGGTTTTAGACGAGGGCGAAGCTGTGTCGACTGTCATATTTATTTTATCTGGACTAATTACTTTGAACACCCGCCTCCCTGCTAGAAAAGTTTTTGCAGCCTTTGTAGATTTCAGGAAGGCTTTCGATTCAATCGACCATTCACTCCTCTTCCGCAAACTTTATAATTTAAACATAAGTACAAAGCTCATCACATCCTCATCTCACTTTATAACCATGCTAAATTCTCCGTTTACCTTAATAATATTAAAACTAAATGCTACTGTATTAAATCAGGGGTTCTGCAGGGAGACGTTATGTCACCCATTTTATTCTCACTGTTTATATCAGATATTGAAATTACTTCAAAGCTCGAGGTTTAAGAGGGCTCAATGAAACAATCGAATGGAAATTCTGTCATTATTTACGCTGATGATGCAGTCTTATTTGGGGACAGCAAAATAGACCTCCAGAAGAAGCTCGACTGTCTCAACTCATATTGCAAAGAAAATGGCCTCGTGTTAACGTTAAAAAAACAGAAATAGTTGTTTTCAGGAAAGGTGGAAGACTTCCAAAAAATATTAAATTCTTTTATGACCCAAGGAAATCTCAGTAGTCAGTAATTTCAAGTACTTGGGCTTTATGCTGTCTAGTTCTGGGTTATTTTTTGAGCAAGCCAAAACAGCATATAGAAAAGGGCAAGCCGCATTAATAAATACTAGTTCACTTATCACGAAGTATAAAATCTCCGAACACTCGACCTGGATAAGGCTCTACAATTCGGTTGTGGAATCAACTGCACACTATGGCTCGGAAATATGGTCTTGGGGGTATCCTCATTACCTAGAGAAATTGCAAGTTCAATTTTTTAAATCTATTTTTACTTATCCAGATCGGTTCCAAATGCTTACGTGAGAAACGAACTCCAAATAATTAGTCCGAGAGCCCTGGTTTTAAGAAAGGCATTAAATTATTGGGAGAACTTTTGGATATGCCCGAAGAAAGATACCCGCTGGCTGTCTATAACGAATTAATTCGCTGTCAAACAATTGCCCAAAAAAGCCGGAACTGGACAGCTGGGCTGCAGGAAGCTCTGGCTTTTTCGGGGGGACTGTGGGGAGGTAGCTCGAGGGGGAAGCCAAGTAATAAGTGTAATAAAGAAAAAATTTTAAAGGATTTCTCAAAGAAGCTGTGGGAGGACGATCTTGAGACAATTCGAGCTTCCTCTTATAACCCCCTTTTCCCCTTTATCTATTCACGACGACAATCGACATGGAGAATTACCTCTTTCAAAAAGTGGAACTCTACAAAAAATAAAAAACTATTGCCCAAATAAGACTGCATTGTGAGAAAATATTTACCCTGCATTTCTTTGATTTTAAATTAAAGTTTAATTCAAACGAAATATGCCCTATTTGTACCGGCTTATTCAATGATTCTTTCATTCACTTTTGGTGCGACTGCCACCTTCTACAGTGGAAAGAAATGATTCTTTTGGAGCACGCACGCTAGATTTAGAAAATATTAAGACCTTTTTAAATTGCCCGGTCAATCAGAGCTTCGAGGACCTCAAACGTTTCCTCCTAGCAGTCAAGCCAAAAGTATATGTTTACTAGTATAATACTTGTAAAACCAAAAAACCTACTTGTAAAATCTGTAATTGTAATATTAACTAAATTAATGTAAATAGTGAAGTGTGTGAAAAGGAAAGAAAATTTTTAATTTGTATAAAAGAGAAGAAACTTTAATAATGTAATGCCAACTCTTGTAAAATAATAATACAAAAATACATTAAAAAAAAAAAAAAAAAAAAAAAAAAAAAAAAAAAAAAAGGTACCTACTCTGAAAATCCAGAACGTAAAAAATCTGTCGAAAAACGAAGCCTAATCTTCTAAACGTACTATATTTAAAACAAAAAAAAGCGTATGCTGAAATGTGTAAAAATAAAAAAAACGAATTTTTCAAGAAAACTGTTCTTAAGTTGGAAGATGTTAAAAACGCTAGCGACTTTTGGTCAACATATAAAAAAATTAATTGTAAACAGGGTACAAGCTACCCTTCTCAATAGAACAAGTGGAGTCATTTTTCGAAGAACAGGATAAATTACAAAGCAAAATAATGTTACATTTCTTTGAACCTAAAGAGCTTAACCCGATTCTGGACATAAAAATCACAATTTCTGATCTCGATATCGCATTGAAAAACGTGGCGAATGGAAAGGCTCCTGGAATTGATGGGATTCCATATGAATTCTACAAGAATCTGCCAATAAGCTGGAAGTGTAACATTGTTGAACTTTTCAATCAGATCTTGGAATCGGGACAAGTTCCTCAAGATTGGGGTCTTGTTAAGTATTTTTTATTGTTCAAGTCAGGCGAAAAAAATGATCTTAACAACTATCGTAGTATTGCCTTAATAAATACAATTTCAAAAATCTTGTTCCAAATCTTAAACTCCAGACTATCAACCTTTTGCGACTTAAATAATATCCTTCCTGAAAACCAATATGGTTTTAGACGAGGGCGAAGCTGTGTCGACTGTCTATTTATTTTATCTGGACTAATTACTTTGAACACCCGCCTCCCTGCTAGAAAAGTTTTTGCAGCCTTTGTAGATTTCAGGAAGGCTTTCGATTCAATCGACCATTCACTCCTCTTCCGCAAACTTTATAATTTAAACATAAGTACAAAGCTCATCAACATCCTCATCTCACTTTATAACCATGCTAAATTCTCCGTTTACCTTAATAATATTAAAACTAAATGCTACTGTATTAAATCAGGGGTTCTGCAGGGAGACGTTATGTCACCCATTTTATTCTCACTGTTTATATCAGATATTGAAAATTACTTCAAAGCTCGAGGTTTAAGAGGGCTCAATGTAAACAATCGAATGGAAATTCTGTCATTATTTTACGCTGATGATGCAGTCTTATTTGGGGACAGCAAAATAGACCTCCAGAAGAAGCTCGACTGTCTCAACTCATATTGCAAAGAAAATGGCCTCGTGGTTAACGTTAAAAAAACAGAAATAGTTGTTTTCAGGAAAGGTGGAAGACTTCCAAAAAATATTAAATTCTTTTATGACCAAAAGGAAATCTCAGTAGTCAGTAATTTCAAGTACTTGGGCTTTATGCTGTCTAGTTCTGGGTTATTTTTTGAGCAAGCCAAAACAGCATATAGAAAAGGGCAAGCCGCATTAATAAATACTAGTTCACTTATCACGAAGTATAAAATCTCCGAACACTCGACCTGGATAAGGCTCTACAATTCGGTTGTGGAATCAACTGCACACTATGGCTCGGAAATATGGTCTTGGGGGTATCCTCATTACCTAGAGAAATTGCAAGTTCAATTTTTTTAAATCTATTTTATACTTATCCAGATCGGTTCCAAATGCTTACGTGAGAAACGAACTCCAAATAATTAGTCCGAGAGCCCTGGTTTTAAGAAAGGCATTAAATTATTGGGAGAAACTTTTGGATATGCCCGAAGAAAGATACCCGCTGGCTGTCTATAACGAATTAATTCGCTGTCAAACAATTGCCCAAAAAAGCCGGAACTGGACAGCTGGGCTGCAGGAAGCTCTGGCTTTTTCGGGGGGACTGTGGGAGGAGGTAGCTCGAGGGGGAAGCCAAGTAATAAGTGTAAATAAAGAAAAAATTTTAAAGGATTTCTCAAAGAAGCTGTGGGAGGACGATCTTGAGACAATTCGAGCTTCCTCTTATAACCCCCTTTTCCCCTTTATCTATTCACCGACAATCGACATGGAGAATTACCTCTTTCAAAAAGTGGAACTCTACAAAAAAAAAAACTATTGCCCAAATAAGACTGCATTGTGAGAAAATATTTACCCTGCATTTCTTTGATTTTAAATTAAAGTTTAATTCAAACGAAATATGCCCTATTTGTACCGGCTTATTCAATGATTCTTTCATTCACTTTTGGTGCGACTGCCACCTTCTACAGTGGGAAAGAAATGATTCTTTTGGAGCACGCACGCTAGATTTAGAAAATATTAAGACCTTTTTAAATTGCCCGGTCAATCAGAGCTTCGAGGACCTCAAACGTTTCCTCCTAGCAGTCAAGCCAAAAGTATATGTTTACTAGTATAATACTTGTAAAACCAAAAAACCTACTTGTAAAATCTGTAATTGTAATATTAACTAAATTAATGTAAATAGTGAAGTGTGTGAAAAGGAAAGAAAATTTTTAATTTGTATAAAAGAGAAGAAACTTTAATAATGTAATGCCAACTCTTGTAAAATAATAATACAATAAATACATTAAAAAAAAAAAAAAAAAAAAAAAAAAAAAAAAAAACGAAGGTACCTACTCTGAAAATCCAGAACGTAAAAAATCTGTCAAGATCCTAAAAAATCCGCCGAACCAAAAAAAAACTAAAATGTACTCTGACAATGCTGTGCTATATTAAGCCGCTACTTTTACCCGCCTGCTCTGCTTCAATATGTTATTACCTTCATATATCATTATAAATTTAACATAATTACATTTCAATTACAATATGTACAATAGTTCAATTTTCTGGCTCATATTGTACCAGGGCAGACGGGGGGATCGCTGCGTGGCTACCTCCGCGATGGTGATCCTGGATACTGGACAGGACTGTACAGTGAGACCTACTAAGAGGAAAAACATTTTTTTAAAAAATCAATCAATATAACATTTTTATTGCAGCGTTGCTGCTATACCTACCGATAATTTAACAAAAATGTAGGTGAGAACGTACAGTTCTGTCTTGGCTAAATGCTACTCAAGTTAGCTTAATTATAGCACAACATGTTACTATTCTTGCTTATGGACGTTCCAAGTCAACTACAATTTCAACTACAAAAAGATGTGATATCCGTACAAAAACCCTCCGTGTAAAAAACACCCCGCCTCGCAAAACTCCTTCTTCTTCAGCCGGAAAAAGATATGATATCAACTTTCCCGCCCGCCGATGTGCGAGAGGTCGGTATGATTTAGAGAAAGAGGAGAGATGAAGCGCCCTTGCTCCCATTTTCAAAGCTCCCCTTGGCGGCATCGCGAAATACTTTTTATCAGGGAAATCAGTTACCTCTGCACATAATGCATCTGTAGTAAGTCTTTCAGATTGATCGATAACATAATTCTTAAATTCAATTATCATGGTTTATGCAGGTTTCCTCCACTATTACTTTTTAAATACGATAACACCTGAATAGTGATTACTGAGCAAGGAGATGCTCCTGAGCATTTGAAATCCGTCTCCTAACTTAAGTTACCCAGAACCAACGTTAACGTCTTAACAGAAATTGCACTTACAAAGTTAGTACAAAAAGTGCAAAAGTTACAAATGTACAAAAAGTTAGTTGTTCAGCATATGAAACCTTCAAAACCAGTCGTGAAAAATTTAACTTACTGTTTTCCTCTTCCAATGATGTATTTTCATTCAATAGTTCCACAATCCTAACCAGTAATCACTGATCAAGGTATTTGCATAGCTACCCATCTAATGCACCCTGTAAACAAGTATTTCGCGATGCCGCCAAGGGGAGCTTTGAAAATGGGAGCAAGGGCGCTTCATCTCTCCTCTTTCTCTAAATCATACCGACCTCTCGCACATCGGCGGGCGGGAAAGTTGATATCATATCTTTTTCCGGCTGAAGAAGAAGGAGTTTTGCGAGGCGGGGTGTTTTTTACACGGAGGGTTTTTGTACGGTTTCATTATGTAAATACACGAAAAGCTCAAAAAACGGAATTAAAAGATCATTCGAAGTTTTCAATTTGGCAGCAACTCGCAAAAAATTAGGAAGAGAAGGCCCTAATTTCATTTACATAACTGACCTGACAATGAGCTCTACTGTCACGGTGACTTTAACGGTACGTAACGACGACTACGTTCATTTTTTATCGCTTTATTCCTCTCCTTTTGATTGCTCTTTCTATTTTTAAGGCTTAAAAAAATTCAAAATTAGCAATACCTTTCCTATATGCAGTCTAGGAGGCTCTTATCCAATAAAAATCTCATGAAAAATTTTATGCGAACATAACGATGTTCCTCCTCTTGGGAAAGACAAAAATAGAAGAATCCATTAATTTAATTAACCGTGTGAAATAGAACGCTTCTAGGCCCTTCTTTCCAAATCATCTTTCCCTGAAGAGTCTGAAGATTGAAAAAACTCAAGAATTCAGAGATTTATCCAATTAAAAAAGCTCAAGAAAAATTGTCACTTCCTCATTCAGGAGCTATGACGAGTATCAATGGGTTTCTAGTGGCGTATATAATAACTAATAAATCATTTAAAATGTATAAATCATCTTTCGACAGCGTAAATTATGATATTACAAGCAAAATACAAGATACAATGATGACTTCATGGGAGGCCAAAAAATAAAAAGACCATCGATGACTTCACTTGTCAATTGAAGTTAGTTTTGATATAAAAAATTTCAAAATTGCCATTTTTTGAGTTTTTTGTGGGTGTTCTACGAAGGAAATATATGCCCTTTGCTGTACCCTTAAAATTTCAAGTCGGTTCCAAAGGAGCGCACGAATTTAGATGAGAAAATCTTATTAATAATTTTCATAATTAAGTTATTCTAGTGCATTTTTGGTCTCATAGATGTTGCACAATGATATCATCTCGAATTCCGACTCGAAAAAACCTGAAAGATTGAACAATATACATTATAAAGTCAGCGTGGGTTTTTTCTCTCCCTTCGATGTTTTAAAAAATCCCTTACGTAACGAAAGGCGTCTTCTTTATTTTTCGAAAGGACTGGTTCCTAGAGAATGGGATTTTTAATTTTCATCTTTTAATCAAACGAGCCCGGCGATAAATAACGCAAATGGCTATCGAAAGGCTTAAGCAATCTGGAAACTCAGCGTTCCGCCCTTCCAAGCAAAAGGCTTGAACATATACACTCACTTTTATGTACTAGAAATTGCACATGTATATAAAAAACTATATATGTATATATTGGAAAGACCTATATTTTCTTGATCCCCAGAACGCCCTGATCACGAATATATAGGTCTCTAAGACCGCAATAGCTTCAAGCAGCCATTTTCACCTCCATTCGTCGCTGAGCAGAGGTGAGGGTGAAAATATGAATATATATAAAAACTATATATGTATATATTTTAAAGACCAATATTTTCTTGATCCCCAGAACGCCCTGATCACGAATATATAGGTCTCTAAGACCGCAGTAGCTTCAAGCAGCCATTTTCACCTCCATTCGTCGCTGAGCAGAGGTGAGGGTGAAAATATGAATATATATAAAAACTATATATGTATATATTTTAAAGACCTATATTTTCTTGATCCCCACAACGCCCTGATCACGAATATATAGGTCTCTAAGACCGCAATAGCTTCAATCAGCCATTTTCACCTCCATTCGTCGCTGAGCAGAGGTGAGGTTAAAAATTTGAATATATATAAAAAACTATATATGTATATATTGGAAAGACCTACATTTTCTTGATCCCCAGAACGCCCTGATCACGAATATATAGGTCTCTAAGACCGCAATAACTTCAAGCAGCCATTTTCACCTCCATTCGTTGCTGAGCAGAGGTGAGGGTGAAAATATGAATATATATAAAAAACTATATATGTATATATTACAAAGACCTATATTTTCTTGATCCCCAGAACGCCCTGATCACGAATATATAGGTCTCTAAGACCGCAATAGCTACAATTATCCATTTTCACCTCCATTCGTCGCTGAGCAGAGGTGAGGGTGAAAATATGAATATATATAAAAAACTATATATGTATATATTGGAAAGATCTACATTTTCTTGATCCCCAGAACGCCCTGATCACGAATATATAGGTCTCTAAGACCGCAATAGCTTCAATCAGCCATTTTCACCTCCATTCGTCGCTGAGCAGAGGTGAGGGTGAAAATATGAATATATATAAAAAACTATATATGTATATATTTTAAAGACCTATATTTTCTTGATCCTCAGAACGCCCTGATCACGAATATATAGGTCTCTGAGACCGCAATATCTTCAATCAGCCATTTTCACCTCCATTCGTCGCTGAGCAGAGGTGAAGGTGAAAATATGAATATATATAAAAAACTATATATGTATATATTGGAAAGACCTACATTTTCTTGATCCCCAGAACGCCCTGATCAAGAATATATAGGTCTCTAAGACCGCAATAGGTTTATTTCCTTTGGAAATCAGCTTTTTTCATATTTTTTTTCTGCTGAGCAGAGGTGAGGGTGAAAATATGAATATACATGTGCAATTTCTAGTACATAAAAGTGTATATATGTCCAAGCGACCCTTTTGTAAAGATAAAAGGAAAAAACCTTTTAATCTTCGAACAGTCGGGGAAGTCACGAAAAAGAGTTTTATTGCGAGCATGGACGGAAAAAAAAGAAAATGGAGAAACATCGTGATTAGGGAACTCATCAAATCGTGTATGAAAAAAAGGATAGAAAGGGGACAAATCTGACCTTTAATTTTTTTCCTTCAAGATAAATTTGACAGTTAGCATGTTTAAAAATTATAATTGAAATAATTGATTCAACAATTTTTTATGCAATTTTTTATTTCTACACGGACTTTCCAAAATATTACGACCTCCAAATAATGCCTAAAGAGTGAAAATTGTAGGTGTCTTCATTTTATATCCAACCGTTTCCCTCAAGTATACGTCATGGGGGATAAAACTCGTTTTTATTGGATAGTTAAGCTCTTTTTAAATATAATTTTCGAAATGTGATGATGTGAAATTTTGTAAGACTTATAAAGAAAACTATCAAAATGGTGTCATAATTTGGATTTTAAGGAAGAACTAGCTCTGCTCTGGCAGTTATGGAGAAGTGGAACCCCCAAAATGGTGAATTTTGGTGAAAATTGGTGGTTCAATACCAAAAAGGTGCATTTTTTGGGTCATTTTTCTTGGACTAGGGGATATGAACTTGGGGCTCAAAATGACCTTGACCCAATCAAAAGGGGTCCAAACCAGTAAAAAAGGAGACCAAACAAATAAAAAAAGTTAAAAGGGGACCAAACCAGTAAAAGAGTTAAAAGGGGACCAAACCAACTAAATAAAAGAGGACCAAACCAGAAAAAAAAGGGAACCAAACCAGAAAAAGGGGACCAATCCAGGAAAAAGGAGAACAAACCAATTAAAAGGAAAAGGGGACCAAACCAGAAAAAAGAGGACCAAACCAAAAAAAAGGGGACCAAACCAGAAAAAAAGGGAATCAAACCTGAAAAAAGGGGACCAAACCAGTGAAAACAAGGGGCAATTGAAAAGGGGACCAAACCAGTGAAAAAAGAGGACCAAACCAGTGAAAAAGTAAAAAAGGGACCAAACCAGAAAAAAGGGGACCAAACCAGTGAAAAAAGGGGACCAGACCAGTGAAAAAAGGGGACCAAACTAGTGAAAAAAGAGGACCAAACCAGTGAAAAAAGAGGACCAAACCAGTAAAAAAGGGGTCCAAACCAGAAAAAAAGGGGACTAAACATTAAAAAAAGATACCAAACCATTAAAAAAGGGGACCAAACCAGTAAAAAAGGGGTCCAAACCAACTAAATAACATCGGACCAAACCAGTGAAAAAAGGGGACCAAACCAGTGAAAAAAGGGGACCAAACCAGTGAAAAAAGAGGACCAAACCAGTAAAAAAGGGGTCCAAACCAGAAAAAAAGGGGACTAAACATTAAAAAAAGATACCAAACCATTAAAAAAGGGGACCAAACCAGAAAAAAAGGGGACCAAACCAGGAAAAAAGGGACCAAACCAGTGAAAAAAGGGGACCAAACCAGTGAAAAAAGGGGACCAAACCAGTGAAAAAAGGGGACCAAACCACTGAAAAAAGGGGACCAAACCAGTGAAAAAAAAGGGGACCAAACCAGTAAAAAAAGGGGACCAAACCAGTGAAAAAAAAGGGACCAAACCAGTGAAAAAAAGGGACCAAACCAGTGAAAAAGTTATAAGGGGACCAAACCAGTAAAAAAGGGGACCAAACCAGTGAAAAAAGGGGACCAAATCAGTGAAAAAAGGGGACCAAACCAGTGAAAAAAGGGGACCAAACCAGGAAAAAAGAGGACCAAACCAGTGACAAAAGTTATAAGGGGACCAAACCAAAAAAAAGGGGACCAAACCAGTGAAAAAAAGGGACCAAACCAGTGAAAAGTTAAAAGGGGACCAATCCAGTTAAAAAAGTTGAAAGGAGACCAAACCAGTTAAAAAAAGAGGGACCAAACCAGTGAAAAAAGTTAAAAGGGGACCAAACCAAAAATAAAGGGGGACCAAACCAATTAAAAGAAAAAGGGGACCAAACCAGAAAAAAGGGGACCAAACCAGATCAAAAGGGACCAAACCAGTAAAAAAAGAGGATCAAACCAGTGAAAAAAGAGGACCAAACCAGTGAAAAAGTAAAAAAGGGACCAAACCAGGAAAAAAGGGGACCAAACCAGTGAAAAAAGTTATAAGGGGACCAAACCAGAAAAAAAGGGACCAAACCAGTAAAAAAAGGGGACCAAACCCGTAAAAAAAGGGGACCAAACCAGTGAAAAAAGTTAAAAAGGGACCGAACCATTAAAAAAAGGGGACCAAACCAGTAAAAAGGGGTCCAAACCAGAAAAAAAGTGGACACAACCAACTAAAAGGAAAAGGGGACCAAACCAGGCTAAAGGAAGTCCTTAAAAAATCGTCGATTTGAGAGTCTTTTTGATTTAAGTTGAAAATAGACGCCACCAACTTAGTGTACATAGACTGGACCAATTACACCGAGCTGGTCATAAAATTAGTGCCTCATGAGGAAGGTAATAACTTTCAATAATTAAAAACCTGTTTCGATGCCATTGAACCGTAGAGCATCCCAATTAATGAATAAATTAAAGAGTCACCAGTTACATAAAAAGATAAATTGGAAGAAGATTTTAAAGTCTTTATTGAGCATTAAATTACATAAGAAAATTAAACGAAATACAGATTTTTCCTTCTTAACAAGATACCACATGAGAATATAAAGTGAAACAAATAACAAAAGATTAATTGATTGGAAGGTAGAACAGAAGAATAAATTATAAATTAAATTTTGCCTTGCTCAAAAAGACGGCAACCTCTTGACCGCTGGGGTCGTCAGAGGGGTTTTTTTTTCAATATATTGTAATATTACAATATAATATGGGTTCCATACAGAACTGTCGGAACATACAAAAGCCCACATGGGACTATTTTGGACAAAAGTCCTTCACGGGGAGTCCGGTTTACTAACATTCAGTACCTACGGTTACATCACGAATAGAGGTTGAGAAATAGAAATGCAATAATTAAACAATTTTGACACTACCACGGGCAGGGGGGTGTAAACAGGAAGAGTGCAAAACCTAGCACTGCACTTTTTGGGACGAAACACGTCGAGGAGTAGCAACAGAGTCATTCCGGGTATGGGCGCCACACAAAGTAAGAAGGAGGAGATCGTAATTGAAACCGCCGGGGTCGGGGCAAATGCAGGGCCTATCACCGCCGCCCCCTCGACCGACCGTCTGGTGACGTGGCTCCTCCTGCTGCAGGTTGGAGTCGTGGCTTTCCAGGTGCTTCGCTGGCTATACAAGAAGCATCAAGAGCGCCATGCCCGTCAGGTCAGGCGAGAGATGCAGATCTCCGTCCTGGATCAGAGTCGGCCGCCGGATGTGTGAAGCTCTCGTCGAAAGTAAGTAGTAGTTTTAAGTATTTATTATGCGGTCTTCCTCCTGTTGTCACCCGGTTATCACTCCCTTGACGACTTCTGTTTATGCTTGATCTACTGATATACGCCCTAGGGTCTCCTTCAAGTCTATCCCTTCAATCTCAAGGACACTGTCCTGCGACCCCCGGCGCCGAAGACTCCTCACCTCGTCATCCCAACTGTAAACGTGTCCTCCGGCGTGCATTTCGTCCTTTTTGATTTTAATTTTCAAGTTGGGGGTCGAGGCCAGGAGGGTCCTGCGTATCATCAGTAACTTGTCGATTCTCTTCCTTGTTTCCAAAACCAGGTCTTGTGAGATCCGTATTGTTCGGCCCTTGAGGGTTCCCGTTTTCCTCAGCACTGCCCATTTTTCCTCCTCGGATGGTAGAACGACCTTCGCTCGTGGCTTTCGGTGACACCGTCAGTCCCATCTCATCGAATAAGCCTTCGACTGCCGTTTTGGGATCGACCTTGGGGTCTAGACCTTTGATGATCAAATTGGCTGCCCTATTTCTGTTCTCTAGATTTTCAATCTTTTTTTCACATGTGGTTACGCGGGCTCGAAGGGCCGAGTTTATCTGTAGAAGCTGTAGAAAGTCTTCTTTTGTGGCCAGGGTGGTTAATTGTTTTTGCATTTTCTCGAGTACCGCAAGTATTTGTCGTCCGAAGCCATTTTTTTATTCATGAGTTCGTCAATCTTGCTTGTTTCAGTTTTTCTTTATCACCGGCGGTGGGAGAGGAGAGCTGACGTTTGTATGAAGGGGGG